>PYXC01002776.1:2237500-2387500 GCA_015244755.2 Tenualosa ilisha | reverse complement strand
TTTCGGAGTTATCACTCCGAGTTGAGGAAAAAAAAAAAAACCTGGATTACATTAGCAGAATTCCGCTGTGTGTGTGTCAGCAGTCTTCAGCTCCTATTGTGTAATGGTGGGAGAAAGGCCGTCTACCAGTGAAAGCCAAGCCTGAGGAGAGCTTCGCCCATCTGTTGTGAGGGCTCGCTCTCTGTCAGGGGGTTATCCCAGAGGGGGGGCTGTGCACAAATAGCTAAACATCCGTCAGCACTGCCTCACCGACAGACGTGAGAAACAAGCCAGTCTAATGGCCACTGAGATTCGTCTAGGGAGTGGTCAGCTGACTTCAAAAGAAGAAAGGGATTGGTCCCTGGCCTCTCCAGCTCAGGCTGTGGAAAGGGTCTGACCAGACAGTGGGAAAACATTAATCCTGTCAGGTCCAAGTTGCTGAAGGCTTTAGAGAGCACCAGGTAAACAGTGCACTTGATCCCTAATCCATCTGAGACCTTTAGAGGAGCATGTCTCATCTGACCCTGGGCTGCCACTCTATTTACCCAGATCTCATGACTATGAATTAGGCTGCTAGTGCAGACTCAACTGCACCCCCACCCCCATCCCAGCTAGACAAACCTTGGGCTCCACTAGGCTCTGGATGCAACCAATCACCCCCCCACACACACACACACGCACACACCCACACATCCGACCCCCATGGGAGTGTCATTTGCAGCGGTGTGTCTTTCAAGGTCGCAGGCCCAGATGAGCATGAGCATGAGTGCTGGGAGAGCGGATCACTGTCGTCTCATTTCCACCCCACCCCACCCCCCTTCCTGCCCCGTGCGGCGAGACCGCTGGCTTCCGCCTGCAGGTATTTGCGGAGGCGGTGATGGACCCCGTAGGTCTTATTTTATGGGAGGATAAAGGAAGCCGTCTCCTTCAGCTCCCATCTCAGTCCTCCTGCAGAGTGCATACAGCAGGGAAACTAATCCAGTGCCACGGCTCCTATTTGATATGCTGCTAAATATACTGACAAAAAGCAAAGGAAGTGTGTATGTGGAAAGACATAGATTATGGTATGGAACTTGTGTATGTGGTAAGACATAGATTATGGTATTGAACTTGTGTATGTGGTAAGACACATTATGGTGCAGGACTAGTGCAGATGAAAGTCATCTGTTTGAAGTTTGAAGCATGTAGTGAAGACTCTGACTAATGCGCTCTGACTGCCATACCAACAAGCTTTGCTCATTGGCGTTGCATGGGGGGGACTGCATGGGGTCACTGCTCTCTCCCACTCTCTACATAAGGTGTCAGAAGTGGGATGACTGCATATGTGGGACCTCCAGGATAGTTTGACCCCGGTGTGAGGGACCCGGGAGATGGGTGAAGCACTAGTGTGTGGGGGATAGTATGGCTGATTGATGCGTGAAGGATGCCAGTATCAGTGAAGTACATGAGCGTGCTTCCCAAAGGGGAGGGCAGTGTGATGGACTACCGTCACTACGGTTGAGTATGTGCTCAGACTGCCATGACGATGAACCTGGCTCTTTGGCGTTGCGGTCAACTTGCACGTTTAGCACCCTGCAGACCTGGGTTTGAGACCAGGTGGGGTGACTGCCCTCTCCCTTCGCTACACTATGCATGAGGAAGCTATACTGTGCGCTTGTTTGTTGTGCTCAGTGGAGTGAGCACCTGAAAATGCATTTGCACGAATGCTTTGCATTGATTTAGTAATGAAAATTAAAAGTATGAGCATCATCCATTTAGTTGTTTTGATATACGGTTGCTATTGATTGGAGGTGCAAGGACCACTCCTAGCCGGAGGGCTCAGGAGCGCTGTTGAGAATATGGAATGAGAAATATCGAAACTCAGCACACTCTTTTGCATTTCCTCCTCTGAAAAAGCCACAGTCACCGAGCCGATTACTCACCTGCCTAAAAGAAATAGGCCTAGAGCGTGCCGCATTTCATTTCGTCGCTCTGCGGAACCAGGAGCTGTTTTTATAATGAATTTGCTGCCTTACTCTCCTGCTTGTACTTCTGTTGTGACACATTATGAAAATATGCCATTTGTCCAAACCCTGGCTTTTAAATAGCCACTGCGGCATGATTTCGCCTCCTCTCTCCAACCGCCAAATAAAGACAAAACAAAAAACGGACCTTTCTGCTGGACCTTTTTGCTGACAGCCACTGAAGCGCAATTGTGTTCCCAGAGTGAGATAATGCTCAGTCAACCAGGGTTGCACAGTATTTACAGATGAAGTCAGGGGTGGGAATGTAGAACAGAGGCCATTTAGAGCACTCTGTACCATTAATGCTTATGTTTTCATCCAGCCCTTAGAGGTCCAGGAAGGTAGTACTGGGCTGGTGTGGTGGTGCCACTGATGCCTTTGAATGCACCAACCCTACTTGTGGACTGCAGCTCGGCCAATTTTTTTAGCTGGGGTGTAAATAAACATACCGTCGTCCTGTGTTCCTTGTCATTTCATCCTGAGTCTGGTTATCACAAGCCTCTAATTGGCCATGGTCTCCTCTCTGTATTTCTAATTAGGCATAGGCAGTGGAAGCGGCTAGCGGTGCAGATGTGTCATTTTGTCTCCTTTCCTGGGCGTGCGTGGAGGCGAGGAGTCGAGTGCGTTCTTGAAAGGTGTAAAGGCTGTCACAGCTGGGGGATCTGTGGGTGCCTCTGGGCTGTCCCTCACTGGTGGGGTTTGAAAGCCAAACAGCTTGAAGCTGTCGCAGTGAGAAGGCTCCCACTCTCCCGTTCACTAGCCGTCTCCTCTAAAGCACATTGTTCCACCGGAGGGCCCTCACTCAGGCTTGCCAAAGCTGTCTCTGAAGCCACCGCATGGATGAGGGAAAATGTAGGTCACTTGGAACAATACTAGACTCTTATTTTGGCTCACAGTTTTACATGTTAAATGCATATGGATGTTTACATAAACAGTGTGCTTTCATGGAAATGTCAAGTTTTAATATTCCAAAGGCAATGATACAGAACCACTAGCTGGAAATGGCTGTGGTAACTGTGCTACTTTGCATAGTATAGATCTGGTCTGTGTTGCTGTGTGGTGTCTGTGTGTGTTTTGGGGGTAATGAATCCAAGCTCAGCAGTGCAGTGCTGTGAGCTTGTAAGAGTGCTTTGATGTTGGCAGTTTCTGGGTTAATAGGCCACCGCTGTCATCAGCTGAGGCGCCCACCACGCTGCGCTCCTGTGTTTAAGGATGCACCCGCATCTGGCCTGCGTTAACGAGACCCTGTAGCGCCTGGCCGGAGGGGCTGATGCAGGACGTCCCAGTGTGGCCCAGTCTGGGCTGCATGTCAGAGCAGGAGCGAGTGGAGCATCTTAGGCCTCTTCTGCTCTCCTCTCTCTCTCTCTCTCTCTCTCTCTCTCTCTCGCTCTTCTCACTGTCCTCTCTCCTTTCTCTCCTCTAACTCTCTCTCACTCGTTAGTCGTTGGAAAAGGGCCCAGTCAGTCTGTAGCGTCTGCAGCCACTCTCATCACCCCCCTACATATCTCATGTTCTCTGTGTGTAAAGGGAGATGTGCTCTCATTTGGCACATTTCCATTATGGACCGGGGCCGGCCCCAGGTTCTTAAACACCAGTGTCTAGCCCCAGTCATCGGGGATTTTGCTAACAATACTAGAAACTTCCAAAACACTGCAGAAGCGCAAACTATGTAACAAAATGAATGACGTAAACATTTAAACATGTCATTGATAGACAAGTTAAGTTAGTAATCATTATGCTTGGATCATGTGCAAAGTTTTTTAGATTGTTTTTTTTCTATAAATACAAGCTAAACCATATCTGTCACTCAGCAAATGCTACCTGACAGTTTCTAAAATTCTTGGGTTTTATTGTTGCATCACATTCCATTCCAAAAGTCCCAGTTCAGCCCGGTTTGGCCCTGCTTTACTCCTGCCTCAGGCCGGTTGTTTGAGCTCCGGCCCCGGCCCAGCCTCGATCATGGAAAGAGGAAGTCCGAGGCTTTACCCCCAACGCCGGAGTTTTACCCTATACTTAAATGTGGAAATTGTGTTGGTGCTGTTGCTGCTGGCTGGGTTGGATCTTCAGTATGTATGGAGGAGAGGAGGAGAAGAAATCTCCCCCAGGATTATACAAGAGAGAGGGAAGAGCAGGGGCCAAACAATATACTAGCTGTGAGACACACACACACACAACACACACACACACACACACACACACACACACACACATATCCACACAGATAGTGAGGAAGAAGGAGAGTAGTTGGAATCTCTCCAAACATTAGGTGATGAACAATCTCTTCTCCTCACAAAGGGAGTGCAAACAGGGAGAGGGGGAGGATGTGGTGGAGGAGGGGGTCTGCATGTGTCTGCCCACACATGTGTGTCTGTGTGTGTGTGTGTGTGTGTGATGTATGCATGCGCACACGATTTTATGTGTGTGTGTGTGCCAAGTCTAGGCCAGATGAGTGGTGCATGGATCCGCCCTCCTGCTTCCTCTGGCAGCTTGACTCAGTCAGGCTCTCACTGAACACATCATGTGACTGACTGGCATCTGCCCTGGGGATGGGGGACTGGGGCTGCTTCAGAGCAGAGGATCCACACATTTGTCTATGTAGGTGTGTGTGTTTGTATGCATGTTTGTGCGGGCTTTTATGTGTGTGTGTGTGTGTGTGAGAGGTGTGTGTGTGTGTGTGTGTGTGTGTGTGTGAGAGAGAGAGTGAGTGTATGCTTGTGTGAGCCACATGTGCTTTATGCAGTCACATTAGTTTGCATGTTTTGAAAGTATATGGCTTGAGTTGCACATTTCACACTACATTAAAGACAAAATGTCACACAGCCCATTATTGGTTGTGGTGTGTTTGTGAAGCTTTGTGTAGTGGGTTGTGCTGCTCAGGCCACAGAGGCCTAAATGTCCTTGAGGATTCAGACTTTTATCTCTACTCTGTTGTTCTCAACTCTACTCTACTGTTCTCTACTCTACTCTGTTATTCTCTACTCTACTCTATTGTTCTCAACTCTACTCTACTGTACTGTTCTCTACTGTACTGTTCTCTATTCTATTCTACTCTACTCTACTCTACTGTTCTCTGCTTTACTCTATTCTACTCTACTGTTCTCTACTGTTCTCTACTGTTCTCTACTCTATTCTACTCTACTCTACTCTATTCTACTCTGCTTTTCTCTACTCTGCTGTTCTCTACTCTACTCCAATCTACTTTACTGTTCTCTACTCTACTGTTCTCTACTCTACTCTGCTCAACTCTAATCTACTGTACTCTACTGTTCTCTACTCTACTCTACTGTACTGTTCTCTACTCTACTGTTCTCTACTGTTCTCTACTCTACTGTTCTCTACTCTATTCTACTCTACTTTTCTCTACTCTACTGTTCTGTACTCTACTCTGCTGTTCTCTACTCTACTCTATTCTACTCTACAGTTCTCTACTCTACTGTTCTCTACTCTATTCTACTCTGCTTTTCTCTACTCTACTGTTCTCTACTCTACTCCATTCTACTCTACTGTTCTCTACTCTACTCTACTGTTCTCTACTCTACTATGCTCAACTCTAATCTACTGTACTCTACTGTTCTCTACTCTACTCTATTCTACTCTACTGTTCTCTACTCTACTGTACTCTACTCTACTCTACTCTACTCTGCTCTACTGTTCTCTACTCTACTGTTCTCTTCTGTCCTGTCATCTGTTCTACTCTACTCTGTTCTACTCTACTGTTCTCTACTCTACTGTACTTTACTCTACTGCAGCAGTGTAGTTAGGTGCAGTGGGAGCCCACGTGGGAAGGCACACATGTAGTGTGTGTGTGTTTGGATTGCATATGTGTGGTCTGTGGCCCTTATGTGCATGTCCAACCATCTGCTGAGTGAATAAAGTGCAGGCGGGCACAGGAGAGGGGACGGCCTTGGCACCGCACAGGGTTAGCAGCCGGGCTTTGGCCGCCCTCCCCCCTGTCCTCCTCTCTGGCAACCGCTATGTCCCCTCCTCTCCTCTCTTCCTCTCTTCTCCTCCTCTCTCTCTCTCTCTCTCCTCTCCTCTCCTCTCCCTCCTCTCTTGCATGCATATTCATGCTCCTCTCCTGACTGCAGAGCTGTGCTGTGAATACTGATGCCTTCCTGTCGCAGGAGGTTGTACACACGCACACACACACACACCACACACACACACACACACACACACGGGCGGTGGCTCTGACTACAACAGGGAGCTGAACAGTGAAGGTGTGTGTGTGTGTGTGTGTTTGTGTGTGTATGTGTGTGTGTCGTACAGGGGAAAAAGCAAGGGCTGGCTTTGAGTGTGAGGGGTTGTGTGTGAATGCGGAGGCCCAGCAGGAGTGTTTGCTTAGAGCAGACTCATAAATTTGGAACGTTCATTAACAATTTCCAATTTGACCTTTCAGTTCATGTTAGGCATGCAGTTTTGACATCGTGCATTTGGGTGTCTTTTCCATGGCTGACTCCTCTCCTCTCCTGTGTGTGTTTGTGTTTGTCCCTGTCCCTGTCCCCGTCCTCGTCCCCTGCAGGTGATGAAGACGTACCACATGTACCACACAGAGAGTCTGAGCGCTGAGAGCAAGCTGAAGGAGGCTGAGAAGCAGGAGGAGAAGCAGTTCAGCAAGTCGGGCGAGCTCAACGTCAACCTGCTGCGCCACGAGGACCGGCCACAGCGCCGCAGCTCCGTGCGCAAGATCGAGAAGATGAAGGAGAAGGTGAGAGAGTTCAGCCCCATCAGTGCTGCGTCTGACGCTAGAATGGCCGCAGGCAGAGGCCTCTCATTTCCGCTCTCGCATAGTGTTCCTGCACACACCTGCACACACACACACACACACACACACACACACACACACTGGAATCTCCAAGCTCTCGGGGTCAGAGTATTGCAGAGCAGTGAGGCTCTGTCTCCCTGTGTGTGGGATCATATTTGTTTACTGTTCTGCTCTCCTGGAGGGCCACAGGGATGGAGCTGATAAGCTGTGATTAGCCCTGCTCAAAACAGCCTTGTGGAAATCACAAAAGATGACTCCAGATGTGTGTGTGTGTGTGTGTGTTTGCGCGTGTGTGTGCACGTGTCTCCGTGCATGTTGTGTTTGTGTGTTTGTTTGTGTGGTGAGAGCCAGGATGTCATGAAGGCTGAGGCCAAATGAGGAAGTGAAACACACTGCTGTAAGGATCTTTAGACCCCCCCCCACCACACACACACACACACGCACTCACACACACACCGAGGAGCCGGAAGGCATCCCTCCGCTTGGATCAGCAATCCTCTCAGACCCAGGCCTCCATTTCCAGGTCAGTGACCCCAAGCGGGGTTGATCTGGGTGGCTTCGGCAGACACTGGAGCTGCGAGAGAGAGAGAGAGAGAGAGAGACAGAGAGAGAGAGAGAGAGAGAGAGAGAGCGAGAGAGTGAGAGAGTGAGTGTCACCAGAGCTGATGGCTCCCGCTGCTCTGGGTGTCGGAGACACTGGTGTTGCTTTAGCATCCGGAGGCTATTTGCTCCGTTTCTTCCCTCCTCCATCTGGGCTGCATTGTGTGTCTCATGGCAGTGAGCTGGTTGTCAGGGGAGCGTAGGGCGCAGAGTCAGAAGGCAGCCGGAAGCTCGGCCTTCTCCTCTTCCACAGGCACGCAGTGAGCGCGCTCAGATGCTGGCAGCGAAAAAACCGCACAGGCCCCACACTATTTATATCTCTGTGGCTATGGATGCTCACTCTGTCTCTTCTGCTACAACCCCGCTTCCATCTCTTTCTCTCTCTCTCTCTCTCTCTCTCTCTCTCTCTCTCTCTGTCTTTCTCTCTCTCTCTTTCCTCACCTCTCTGTCTTGCTATCTCTCTCTAACTCCCATTGCTGCATGACCTGATTTTGCAAGCTTGCAGACTCCAGTGCTACCTGCATAAGGCCTTTAAGGAGGCTGGCAAAATGGGCACCTTACAATAAATCTCCTCACTCCCTTAGCCTTTTAGCTTGATAGTTTTATGTCAAATCTGTTGACTCCGTATGTGTTTTCTCCTGTATGCTCAAGACACCGGGGGATTCTGTGCTGCCATGTGTTGCCACATTTGCCAGTTCCAATTTGTGTTTCGTGTTGAGATGGAGATGAATTCAGTGTTTGTGTTAGTGCTCCTGCTCGTTATACATTAACAACCCTGTCACTGCGTTATGGATTGGCCTGCCAGCATGCATTACCCATCGCATGGGAACAGTTGACCATTTTGAGTTGTGCTGTTGTGTTTAGCTGAAATATAGAGGCCATCCCATCTGGAGTCAACTTGAGGAGAGGAGGCATGTTAACTAGAGCACACACAGAGGCCCGTGCTTCTCCCCCCCTGAGCCCACGCCAGCTTAGACCATCCACAGACAGCCAGTGAAATAATCAGACGAAACAAATAGCCTCGGAGCTCAGCACCTAATGAATGACAGCGTCCCAAAAGCATTTGCACGTGTGTGTGTGTGTGTGTGTGTATGTGTGTGCGCATGTGTGTGTGTGTGTGTGTGTGTGTGTGTGTGTGTGCGTGTGTGTGCGTGTGTGTGCGTGTGTGTGCGTGTGTGTGCGTGTGTGTGTGTGCGTGTGTGTGCGTGTGTGTGCGTGTGCGTGCGTGTGTGCGTGCATGCTGTGCACACTGACAGACTCACTCCAGTTCAACTGGAGTGGCTGTGCTTTTCTTCCTCCCTCTCCTTTCCCCGCGCACAAGTCACACTGGCTGTTTAACCACATTTCAGAGTCTGGCCTGCTCCCAACATCTGTCCAGAGGCACGAGTGGGGAAGATTCGGATAAACAGCTGGCAATTCTCAGCGTGTGTGTGTGTGTGTGTGTGTGTGTGTGTGTGTGTGTCCGTATCCAGATAGCCCTCTCTGATGCGTGTTCAGAGGAGAGGGTACCTTGCTGACTGCTCTGCTCCCACGCAACCTTTTGCCGCGTCGCCTGTCGTCATGCTGCTTCAATTAGACCTGCTCAATCCGCTGTGAAAACACCACACTAGCCTTTTATCCAGTCTTTGTGCCATGAGAAATGTCTGCTCGCTGTTTCTCTACTCTCCTGTGTACATGTCGCTAATAGCACCTTGGACCTCTGTTTGTTGACACAGCTCCCCTCTGCCTCTCCTCTTCTCTCCTCTCCTCTCCTCTCCTCAACTCCAGAGGCAGGCAAAGTACTACGAGAACAAGCTCAAGTGCACCAAGGCACGGAACGACTACCTTCTCAACCTTGCGGCCACCAACGCAGTGGTGGCAAAGTACTACATTCATGACGTCTCTGATATGATTGATGTAAGTGATTGATTGATTGTTTGATTTTTATTTGACCAACTCAATTTTAAAAAAGGAACATGATACAGCTCTATACAGACTGCAACCTCTATTAAAACAGAAGTCAGGAGTACACAAGACAGCCTGTAGCAGGTGTGCAACAGGCCTGCAGTTTACTTCTAATCTATGCATCTATGTGTGTGTCTATGGATTTGTGTATTTATTCATCATCCTATGTGTAATCATGTGTTCATAAGTGAGTAGTGGTTGAGACGTGTAGGGCAGACACAGGCTACAGTGAGGCTCTGCTCCTGACATCTGGTTTTGGGAAATGGTGGGAATAGTACCGACCTCTCCAACACTCCAACACTTCCCAACTCCCAGGGTTTGGTTCCACACCTTGGAAAGCTTCGGGACATTTTTTTCTCTTTTTCCCCTGTCCTTGCCTGTTGTGCTCTGTAGTCTCTTGTCAGCGGGTGAGCCAGGAAAAACAGGCGCTGACAGTGAAATAGTGGACTAGTGCTCGGGCTTGGGGGGTGCTGGAACGGGCCAGGGGTCCCTCGCTCCCGCCGTTTCCTGATTCCGTGAGGCCGGGGCGGGGAGGAAACTCGAAAACCCATGTGGCCGCGGCTCACGCACACGTACACACACACACACACGCGCGCACACAAGCTCCCCTCACTGGATGCTCCAGGATATTTGCTCTGACATGCTCTTCTTTCGCACTGACCCCGCACCCCACAGCTGCTTCAGCTTTCCGCTCCCATGTTGTTTTTGATGTGGATGGGATGTGAACTGGAGAAGGAGAGGTCTTGTGTGAGGCAGGCAGAGAAGGGGAGGGGGGGATGTGAGGGTAGAGGCTATGAGTTTGGCTGTTTTATGATGGCGGAAAGAACATGCCAACATTAACTTGGGCTGTGTGGAATTACCTTTGGTTGCGCCGGTGAGTTTGCTTTGAAAACCACTAATGGCAGTCTTGTGCAGACAGACCCCTGTGGTTAAATGGTCTCACCCAGCTCCTTCCTCCACACTGCGGCTTTATTAGGGGCCATTCGCTGAGCCAAATGCTCGTCTCCTGCTCACGTGCACACACAACAGCAGAGCATTGTGGGAAATATCCACCACAGCCTGGAGGAAAGAAGATGGTTGAAGCCTGTGCCCCCAGCGGTTGCCTGTGGGGTGTCCGTGTCGAGAGTTCACATGTGGTACGTGCTTCTCACTCACAGTGTGAGTCTTGGTAGCCTTAGATGTTGCAGCCAGGAGACGTTTGTGATTTGTCGCTCTCGTGGCAGTCTCCTTCTTGTCGTCCTGCTGCGGCGGACTCTTGAGGCCGTCATGTTCATTGGCCACGGCACTCGGCATGAGCCCCGGCGAGCGGGCGCGAGGGATTGGGATTGTGTGAGCCACACCACTTCCTGCGCTGCGAGGCCATCCGGAGCCTGGGTGCCAGAGCCAGACATTCACTGGCAGCCAGACGCAGAGCAGAGCGGCTGCAGAGCCCTCCACCCGCTCGACACGGCAGGAACACCTCCCCACAGCCCAACAGCCATCCATCTTAGATGATTAGATTAGAGCATAGGCCTACTCTACAGAAGAATAAGATTATCCCTCCTCAACTGTCTGTCTTTTCTCATGGCTCCCCAGTCTGTACTCCTCATAGTGGAGAGATGCCTCTATCCAAACTTAGCTCTGCTATTTACTCTAAGTGCGCCTTGTGGATTCAGGTGCTAATCTGTTATGCTAATAACACGCACACACGCACATACACACACACACACACACACACACACACACACACACACACCTCCCCCTCCTGGTAGAATTGCAGAGCTCCTGGGAGATCTGTGCTCTTGACAGCAGCTGCTCAGTAAAACGCACACATCCTTCCCTCCGGCTCCTCCTGGGCTCGGCCCCGCACTGCGGTGCAACATCCACGTGTGGCGTCACGCGCGTTGCATCGCACCGACCTGACTCTTGCTCTGGGGGGGAGGGGTTTGGGAGTCCCCCCCCCCCCCCCTCCTTGTCCTCCCTGTTAACTTACAGACGAGGAGTGTAACTGTAGCCATGTGTTCATTAGGGATGTTTAAGTGATTCGCACTAGTCAGAGTTGCCTCTGGCGTATTAGGAAGTTGAACCTGGAGCGTTGCTAAATGAGGTTAGTTTTTAATGCGGCTCTACTCTTTAACTAATTATGCCACCATTCCCCGCTGTGCTTATACTGCTAATTTGGTGCTGCTCTATACAGGGTTGTGTCATATCTTGCACTTGGCTTTTACATATTCATTTACCCAAAGTTGGGCATCTGTTTTATGCCTTTATCTTCAGTGTGGCGATCACAGGAGTGTCTCCTCACAGCCTCCTCACCAGCTCAACATGGGCTCTGCTGTGTTGCATTTTTTAAAGCCTTGATTTCATTTTGCAGAAAGAGATTGCTAAAGCTTGCATAAATGAAAGGCCACTCTAGTGCAGAGATGGCATGACATTGGCCTTTTCTGTGTAATCAAGGGAGGGGAAAGTCAATGATTGTTCTTTCACTCCTTTCTGTCTCCTGCCCCCTACCTACCTTCTACCTGCCCCCTCTCTCTCTCTCTCTCTCTCTCTCAATGCATTTCATTTCATTTCAATCCAATCCAATCCAATCCAATCTAATTCAGTATTTTAATTCAAGGGGCTTTATTAGCATGACTGTAATGTTATGCAGTATTGCCAAAGCATTGCAGTGTACAGGTACTAACAACAACAACAAAGTACAGGCAATATTAACATGGTACAGGTGATGTCAACAAGCTTCAGGTGATACCTCTCTCTCTGTTCAGTGCTGTGACCTTGGCTACCACGCCAGTTTGGCCCGCACCTTGCGGACGTACCTGTCAGCAGAGTACAGTCTGGAGACGTCCAGGCATGAAGGGCTAGATGTTATTGAGAATGCCGTGGACAACCTGGACCCTCGGAGTGACAAGCACAAGCTCATGGACATGCACAACCAAGTCTTCTGCCCACCCATGCGCTTTGAGTACCTGCCCCACATGGGCGACGAGGTGAGACCCCGTCATTGCTGTCCCTTATGGAGTCTCATTGTGTCAGATGAAAATAATTCTTAATGATGATAGCCCACAGATAGAGATGGTGGTGGTGCCGGCAGGAACTATTCTTTATTATGCTGTGTAGCAAAAGAGCACTTGAGCAATTGTGGTTGTCTGACATCTGTGTGTGTGTGTGTGTGTGTGTGTGTGTGTTGTGTGTGTGTGTGTGTGTGTGTGTGTGTGTGCGTGCGTGCGTGCGTGTGTGTGTGTGTGTGCACGTGTGCTGCTCTGTGGTCTCAGGTGTGCCAGGTGAGTGCCCAGCAGCCCGTGCAGACGGAGCTCCTGATGCGCTATCACCAGCTGCAGTCCCGCCTGGCCACACTCAAGATCGAGAATGAGGAGGTAAGTGTTCTATGTACACACACACACACACACACACACACACACACACACACACCACACACACACACACACACACACACAGCTCCTCCCTCTCCTCTGTTCCCTCCTTCCTTTCTTCTCCTTCTAATTTCAGATGGAGGTTTTTTTTTCCGGTGGATTGCAGCTGCACTCATTTCAGTTTAAATTTGCAGGCCGTGTGCCCTGGGAGCTCTCAGAGGATATATTTAGTATGTGCATTTGTTTAAGAGTTGGGGGGGGGGGGTTGTTTTTTCGGGAGGTGATTCAGTGCTCTCAGGTAATCAGGAGAGAACACTACCCAACCAACCCCAGTCCCGGCACAGGCCCCACGCCGAGTACAGCCCAGCTCTGTCTGCCTGAGGAGGGATGGATGGACGGATGGATGGATGGGTGCGGGCAGGCAGGCAGGCAGGCAGGCAGCGGAGGCTCTAATAACCCCTGTCTGTCTGTATTGATGACTGTGTCTCGTCCTTATCATGCAGCGTCTCATAAGTGTCTGGTAATGGACAACTGGTGCCACAGTGCGAATGAGTTCCATTCATCACCTGGCCTGTGTGAATGAGACCACATGCTGGTTCACACGCAGCCATGCGCTGCACTCCCTGACAGGCTGGTCTATTCTCAGACCGCTCAGGCCCATGTGTGGCCCAGGACTGGCATGATGATGGGGGGGACCTGCCAAAATTACAAGTCTGTTAAACACTATTTTCTTGAACGCTCTCCCAGAAAAGTCTGTTTAGATAGATAACAGGCAGTTAAGCCAACTCCAATTCCTTGTGGATTCAAACACTCACTGACACACTATAAATCCCATGGAATTTGATAAGGGAACACTCCCCTCCACTTTGAAGAACCTGAAGTTGCTATCTAGGTTGACAGAGTGAGGCTGTGTCCTATTGTTTTTCCTTACAGTGCTTTGCAGCCTTTATAAGCCCTAAGACACTAAAACTACATATTGTCAAATAGTGTAATCCTTGTTCCCCCCTTGTGTATCTGTGACTAGCCTTCAGTATGAGCTTATGGAACAGGAAGGGTAAGACAGCTGCCCACTGTCAAACAGCGTATGACTCAGTATTTAAAGTAGTGCTTCTTTCCCTTGTGTCAGGTACGGAAGACCCTGGACGCCACCATGCAGACTCTGCAAGACATGCTGACTGTGGAGGACTTTGACGTGTCAGACGCCTTCCAGCACAGCCGCTCCACTGAGTCCATTAAGTCTGTGGCGTCTGAGACCTACATGAGCAAAGTGAACGTGGCCAAAAGGAGGGCCAACCAGCAGGAGACGGAGGTCTTCTACTTCACTGTGAGTCATGGCTCTCACTGGCTCTCACTGAACTAGCATCCATCCACAGCTCTCCCTAGCCTGATAACAGGCCGCTAAAACCTTTACAACCCAGCAGGGCTCTCTATTAATGCTATATGGCTATGGCCAACTCCAGTAGATTACAGTGCCCTCACTCTCTGGCAGTGTAGCTTTCCACTATTTTCCATGAGCAAGAGCACTCTTCTACTCCCTTTCAAAGCTCCCTCTACTCCTGTTTAAAGCTTAGTTTCTCTTAGTCTTTACTTCCACATTTCATGCTGTTTCAGTGGCTGCTGCTAGCTAGCTAGAGCCAACTGTTCCCAAGCCCTTCAGCTTTCCAAGGCTACATGCTCCTGACCCCAGAGGACTGTTTTACACTCAAGTGTACTATCACACTTCATCACTAATAGTTCACCTTAGTTGTTTTGGTTTTCCGTTAGTTTCCATGGTTTTGGATGGCTAGCTGTGTGCTAGCTCTGTGGGCCTCTATGTAGAGCTTCAGGAGCTGCGGTCTGCAGTACTGTTGTCTCATCTGTCAGAGCTGTCAGCACTCTCTCCCATCATCAGCCAGACTCCCTCAAAACACTCATGACAGGCCCCATGCTTGGGAAAATCATATGGAGATTAAATCCTGCGTGGAACAGATTGAATTTGGGGCCATGCAGAGCAGAGTCGCGCCCGCGCCGCACCAGGGGTGAAATCTGCCCCCATGGCGGCTGCCGAGGCCCCCGCTGCCGCTGCCCAGCCTGACCTGCTCCCGTCAGATCAGATTAGCTGCGTTAACCCGCTGATGCCTTCATCTTCTGCCCTCCGCAGAAATTCAAGGAGTACCTGAACGGCAGCAACCTCATCATCAAGCTGCAGGCCAAGCACGACCTGCTGAAGCAGACCCTGGGAGAAGGTAAGAAAACACACACACACACACATACACACCCTCTCTGTTACTTGATATAAAGTGTGACTGAGCTGCTGAGGGGTCACCTCTAATTAGCTTCACAACAGTCCATGTGTTAAGGAGGTTCTCTAGTGAAACTGTGAGCTTCCGTGCCGTGGGCTGTGTTCTAATGCACTGCAGTGCCTACTAAGCACCCGCAGCCGTAGGGCCGAGGATGAGCCCTTGACTGACCAGCCGAGGGAAGTGGCCCAGTGGAACTGCAGCAGCAGGGGGTTGGGGCCTGGGGGAGTGGCTGTGATGGCTTGGGCAGTCCAGCTCAGTCTCTCTGACTACAACAGGGGTGGTGAGGGTGGAGTGGGTTGGGGGGCTTTTTTTGTGAGGTGGTTATGGAGAAACTTCCCTCTCCACTGCTCAGCCGCTTGCCACACGGCTGGTGAGAGGGGGGGCGAACTTGTCACCTTTTGCCAGGAGCTGTTTACGCCCAATCAATCAGCCAGGCACTCCACGGGTTCATTGGGGCAGCTGCTCACGGGCGGGGCCCTAATCTAATGGAGACCATCTGAGGAGGGCTCCAGCTGAGGCCAGCCACGCCCCCAACCCCACCCCCACCCCGTGCAGACCACCTCCGTTCCAGACACCCCTGCTGGGGTGGAGTCGCCGGAATAGTGTGTGGTCCAAACACTGTGTGTGTGTCTGTGTGTGTGTATGAGATCTCGGCAGGTCTCCATAAATAGGTTTCTACCACATATGGTGGTTCCATGCATTGCCCACCATCTAAATTATTAACATGATTTGATTAAAGATGCATTCTGTTAATGAAGTCAGCTGTATATCAGTCGTTCTGCCTGGAAGTTTGCTGGGGTCAGGTAGGGTGGGTTGGGTTGAGCTGGGATGTGGTGGGTGATCTTGGCAGGTGGACCCCACCTGCCCCGTGTAGGGAGCCCATTAGAGGACACAGGAGAAAGATTATGTAACACTAGACCCCCTCTTTATGCAGTGTAAGAACCAAAAAGTAATACAATACAATATAATATAATAAATAATTCTATTATTTTCCATGTTAATATGGATTGTGAGGTGAATTTGCACACATGACATAGGAAGAGGAATTGTTGCAGATTCTAAGCCTCTCGCTGTTGGACACTTTGATGACTGGAGAGCCTACGATTCCCATCCAAATATTTCCCTGCTGGCAATATCTGTGTTCACAGTTCATTGGCTTCAGTGTGTGAAACGGTTTATGGGTGACGTTGAGAAAGAGAGGAGAGGAGAGACGAGGAGCTCCTCTGGCTGGGCAGGTGCAGAAATGTCATTTTTTGGGCTTGGTCGGGCAGGTGGCCGAGAGAGGCCATCCCTCACGGAGAGCACTGGCAGGAGATGGACTGTTGTTTTTGCCATGAATACTTCAGAGAGCTCACAGGCCTTCTGCCTGCACCGCAAGCACATATTGAAAAATTGTGTAATCATTCCTCTCCCTTTTTTCATTAAAGCATGTTTACTGGTGTGGTCTCGTACTGTGTACAGAGCAACATAGGTTCAGAATCAGATTATGGAGCGGTGGGGTGGAAATAAATTTGTTTTGGCCTTACCAGCATATGATTTTCAGATTGATTTCAGATTTGGTTTTGAGTCGCCGTATTAGATGCAATTTTTCTCGCATGGCTCTTTATGAAGGGTCTTTAGCGATACAGAATCACTGTTTTTCCTTTACATTTGGATTGGCCCATTTGGATTGTCTGAGAGAGACACGAGTAGAATCACACTGAGCATGTGTTTGGGCACATGTGTGACATAGATAATGTGATTGTGTGTGTGTGTGTACATGTATACATGACAGAGACGGAGACAAAAGTGTGGGGTAAGCAAAAAAGGGGGAGAATTGCCAGCATGTGTTTGAGAGAAAGTGTGTGTGTGTGTGTGTGTGTGTGTGTGTGTGTAATGTAAGTTTGTGTTTTCTGGCAGCCCTGCACAGTGCTCTCAGATGGGAAGGGCTTGGGACAAAGAGCTCAGTGAGCCGGCACAGACATCGCTCAGTGTCACCAGTGAAATGAGCCCCCTCCTCTCCTCCTCTCCTCCTCCTCCATCTCTCTGCCATGGCCCTCCAGTCTGCCCACCCCCCCTCCTCCAGGCCCCTAACCCCCGGCCCTCTTTTCTTCCCATGTGAGAGGGCAGGCCTGCACCCCACTGGCTGGCGGGGAGGTTTCTACGGAGACGGCTGAAAGCCTTTGTCTCAAGAATGGTGTTGTGGCCAAAACCATTCATCTCCCCTCAATGGCCCAAGCTATTCTCCTCCGAGTCCTCGCTGGGCTTGGACACAGCCTTTTGAAGAAGCACAGCAAAGGCAAAAAATGCACGACATCCCAACATTTAATAACATTTCACTCATATTTTTCTCTTTCTCTCTCTTTCTCAGGAGAAAGGGCTGAATGTGGAACTACAAGGTAAGCCACCCTGACAAAACAGGGAAACAGAGGTTTTCACTCCTTTCTCCTCAGTCCCTTCATGCATGTAGAGCCATTTAACCCTCAAACTGTTGACAAACTTTTGAGAGATTAATGGGGAAAGCCTGCTCAAGAAAAGTTCAAGCACTTGACAGCCAAAGTGCTGTTTACTTCAGACCACAGATATGAAAACATTGCTCACTGGCCCAAATGTTTCTCTCCTTGTAAAAGTTTACATTTCATTGTTTGTTTACTTTGATGGAGAGTTTTTAGCACAATGGGCTGCTGCTGCCTGTGTCATCTTCACGTTAGTCAGCAGAAGGCACAGATGAAAACATTTTATTCCACTCCATTAACTCTCGGTGACAGTTGTGACAACAAGCCCAACTAGCATCAAAATGTGCAGACAGAAAATCAGTAGCGCGAGGAACCAGTAGAGTATGCACCGCTGAGGTCAAACCAGGAGCCATCAGGGAGCTGTCACTGGCACACCCTCCCCCCCCACCGCCCGCCCACCCCTTCCAAACCTCCATTACATTGCGGGTAGTTAGTACACCCTGGCTGTAAACAGAGGCAGGCAGCACACTCTCAGCCTTGGCTTGTTTTAAGAGCTGGTCAAAAGCAAGCATCTGGATCCAAATAAATCTGGTAACACATTAAAAGAGATACTGCAGCTCAATTTTATGGTCTCTGAGTTTCTGTCAGGCAGATCTAATGAAGAGCTCTTTTGTTCTCCCCTCCACTGAAGCCTTAGGACATGCAGAAATATGGCCCGGATCACAGGTTAACTTCCTTGGCCACTGGAGGACATCATTAGCTCTTATGTCTGTTTAATGCAGCACTGATCTATTCTGATCGGAGGTTAACCTCCACTGTGCTGCTCATAACCTTCTGCAAATTCACGTGGGTCATATTTGAGCTAGTGAGGGCTGATGCAGGGCTGATGGGGTGTTGATGGAGGTGTGTGTGTGGGGGGGGGGGTTCAGATGCAAGACTTGGGCAGGAACTGAGCACTCAGCTGTGTATGCTGTGGGTTAATTATGGGTCAGATCCATCAGGGATGCAATAACAGCCCTCTCCAATACGACACTGTTTATTTTTTCTTGGGGGAAAAACCTCTCATTAATGACCACATCCTCTGCCCAAATGCATTACATTTGAAATAAGCACAAAAGCAGGGTGGGAACACAAAAAAGGTCTGCTAATACAGGATCAACTTTCATTCATATGTGCTCTCTGTTGTATATGGTCATTGGAACTGTTGTTCTTGTGTGTGTGTGTGTGTGTGTGTGTGTGTGTGTGTGTGTGTGTGTGTGTGTGTGTTCCTCTGTGTGCATTTGTATGTGTGTGTGTGTGTGTATCCCCACATTTATCATTTCCTAGGCCCCCAACCCTCCCCCCTA
The DNA here is from genome assembly GCA_015244755.2 of Tenualosa ilisha. Lineage (NCBI taxonomy): Eukaryota > Metazoa > Chordata > Actinopteri > Clupeiformes > Clupeidae > Tenualosa > Tenualosa ilisha. The sequence continues at coordinate 2,368,793 of PYXC01002776.1, read as the reverse complement.
AGCCACAGAAACTCCGAAAGCCTAGACCTCGCTCCGTCTATAACCATAAGCTGTTTAACGGCAATATGGAGACCTTCATCAAGGTACCCGCTGTGCTGTTTAAATGGACTCCCCCTAGAGGGCTGGAGGCCAACCGACAGCCTGTGACCTCTGAGCCACCCCTCCACCGCTCCACCTTCCTCCTTCAGATTTCCCCCACTCTGTGCCATCCCTTCTTTCTCATGGCTCTGAAGATGCAGACTAGAAGGGTGTCAGCACTTACTGCTTAAGGCCCCTCCCACACATGCCATCCGCACTTACACTTCAAAAGGTTCCCTAAACAGCGAGATCATTCTTATATAGTGTGTTAGTAATAGTTTTGGTAACAGAGTTTAACACATCCAATGCTAACCAGGTCTCACTAGTAATCAAAGCCCAGGTAAGCACAGGACAGTGCATCTTTGGATTCAGATGGAGTTTAGAAACACATTGAAGCTGCACTCTCGTATCTCTGCATCTTGAGCCAGTCCAGTCCCACCTGCACCACGTCCGCCACACCTGCCCCAGGTGGGTGTGGGCCTCCTCCATGGTGGGCCTGCACACTTGTCTGCACACCTGTCTGCACACCTGTCTGCTCCTCTCTCTAACTGTTTGTGCCTCTCTGCTTCCCTTCCTCTGCTCCTCTGCTGGCGATGCTTTCTCTCCCAGGGGAAGAAGGAATGCCCGTACTCGCAATCAGGTACTGCCTGCAAGGCCTGGGAGGGACTGATCCCAGATCAGATATCCAGGGGGAATGGGCTCGTTTGTCCCTTTTTAGCACACACACACTATTTGATTTCTTCTTCCCCTCCCCACTGGTACTAATGAGAGTGTGGACGGCCTTTCTCACTCGCCAGACAGCTAGCTTTAATAGGGACCATGAATAATGATGCTGCCATAATGCTTTATGTTTTTCTAATGACTGGGCTGGGTGATTCTCATAAAACCTTTCTCACTGCTATCACTTAATGCTCTGTGCTGTGGTGTGTAGGCAGCTGATAACACCTTAATGCTCCCCTTTGCTCACTAAACAATCTCCTGAACTGATATGAGTGCTGTGATTAAATAATGATCCCTAAGGGAATGGCATGGAGAGCATGCAGCTATACCTGGCAAGGGCTTCAAAGTGAAAGGAATTGATGCAGTTCTGCAGTTCTCTCACTGGTCATGGGAATGTTTTGCTTTTCAGGATTCAGGTCAGCCCATCCCACTGGTTGTGGAGAGCTGCATCCGATACATCAACCTATATGGTAATTGACTGTTCAGTTCTTTGTTTTTGACCTTGAAGAATTTGAAACACAATTTGAACACCATTCCCAAATTGTACTTTCAGTTAATTGTGTATTGAAGTCTGTTATGGAATGTTTATGCTGTGATAAGTTACAAGTGGATCAGGCATGCGTGTGGCTAATTTAAATGCATACTCTTCTGGTGCCATTGCTCTCAAGCTCTGAAGTTTGTAAATCCCGAGGGGCTTGGTGTGAAACTCGTCCCTCCAGCAGATGGCTTTTATGGGACTCCCTCCCTAATATGTTCCAGGCACTGACTTGCCAATGTGTAAATATTTAGCAGTGCCTTTGCTCTGTGCTGTTTTTAGTGTTTTTCTTTGTTTTCTCCCTCACTCTCTAGCATCAAGCTTGAACATCAGACTCACATTTAACTGCTGCAATCAAATAAATGATTTTTTATTTTGCAACCAGAGCAAAAGTCTTTGTTACTTAAAGTTGAAATGGATGAAGAACACAACAGAAGTAACACCACATTTCTTTAATGGGGGGTTTAGCTGCAGTGCTTTCTATGTAGAGCTTTGCTTTGGTCTTCTCCAGGTCTACCTTCATCTGTTATTTCACTCCCATAAGGCCCTAAGCCTTCATACTCCCACCCTCAGACCCCAACTCTAATGAAAGTCCAGAACCTGATTAGGAGCCCTCTAACAAAGACCATATGAGGCGAGCAGACGGTGTGTGTGCTTGTGTGTGTGCACGCGTGTGTACGTGTGTGTGCGGGGGGTGGGGGGGTTGGAGGTATTCTGAGAGAAGGGGAAAGCAAAGTCTCATTTTTACGGCTAGATTACACACTCCCTCCTCTGCGCTGTGCCTTTTGTGTTTGCTTTCATGTTCCGGAACATTCTGCCGTCAGTGTAATGGCAGCGTTTTTTGTTTTTTTTTTTCTGACCAGTGGATCATGTTTCTCTGCTTTCAGGCTTGCAACAGCAAGGCATATTCAGAGTCCCAGGATCTCAGGTCGAAGTCAACGACATTAAGAATTCATTTGAGAGAGGTCAGTTTTGTATGAGTGTGTGTGACATTCAGTGTATGTTTCCTTTTTTCCAGCCTGAAGGAGAAAAAAAACAGAAATGTTGAAGCAGTGCAAAGCAAAAAAGTGTCACTGAATGGGTTGTGTTTGATCTCCAGTTTGAACCGGTCTCTAGTCAAATGTAAACCACACATGGCCTAGCCAAGCCTTTCTTAATGGTGTTTACAGATCTACACTCTTACAGTGATGAGGACCACCAGCTGACAGATCTCTCTTAACTCACTCCACATGTTGCCTCGCTCTCAGGTGAGGACCCCCTGATTGACGACCAGAACGACCACGACATCAACTCGGTGGCCGGGGTCTTGAAGCTGTACTTCAGGGGCCTGGAGAACCCCCTCTTCCCCAAGGAGCGCTTTCTGGACCTGATCTCCACCGTCAGTAAGTCACGACCTGATTGCAGACCTGTGGAGGGAGGGTGGGGGGGTTCATTGTGCCAGGTGCACAGCCAGCGCTGAAGTGCTGGCCTGGAGTCAGCTGTGTCTCACTCGACTCCTGGCCCCAGCTGGCTTCGCTCTTATCGGAGGCCTCCAGCTGGAGGGAGAGAGAGACTGGCATAGGGTGATGGAGCTCACTGTTGCATGGCTTAGTACTGCCTGCCTCCCCCCCACCCCCCAGCACACACACACACACACACACACACACACACACACTCTCCCCACCCACTCCCCCAAGTTTAGCAAATAGGACAGGGAGCTTCCTGAGGGAAAGAACTTAGGACTCCGGGCTAATGAAGAATGATCCATGTGGCTCTTGGGTGAGACACTCAGCCTAGAAGAGGAATGAGCTCCTGGGGATCGTGACCTACTTCTCCCTAGTCTCCTCTGTGGCCTGCCCTCCTTCCTGACCTTTGGCACAGGTTAGCAGCACAAGCTGTCATCGGCACCCCCAGTGGAGGGAGCTTTAAGGAGGTAGGGGCTCAGGTACAGAAGATCAGGCCGGGTGGAGTCAGCAGCAGCCCCAGTGGAGGGAGCTTCAAGGAGGTAGGGGCTCAGCTACAGGAGATCAGGCCGGGTGGAGTCAGCAGCACCCCCAGTGGAGGGAGCTTTAAGGAGGTAAGGGCTCAGGTACAGGAGATCAGGCCGGGTGGAGTCAGCAGCACCCCCAGTGGAGGGAGCTTTAAGGAGGTAGGGGCTCAGGTACAGGAGATCAGGCCGGGTGGAGTCGAGCTTCCATGGACTAAAAGGTTTGAAGGGAAGGGGAGTGGAGGAACTAAGAGCTCCACGATCTTCTTTTACTTGAGCCCCAGTGCTTAGATATGCATCACTTGCCACTGCAGCTTTTACAGACACAGGGAAAGAGGAAAGAACGTTTTCTTTGCCAGGAGGAGACGTGAGGAGTGTGGAGGACAGGCGCCACATGGAAACAATTGCCACGCCATGGCTCTCTGCCCGCGAGTTAGTAGAGGAGCTGACTGTGGCGGTAAGAAGGGGGCCACATCAGGGCTTCTGTCGGCACTCAGGTCTGTGAAAGACGTTCTGCCCCCCTTGCAGTGCAGCACAGCACAGCACAGCCCGCATGACCTCTGACCTCTCTTTAACTCTCTCTCCTTTCTTGCACCTTTGACGGTTCCTCTGATTGTTGAAACTAGAAAATGTTGATGAAACTCCCAAGTGGTTTTGACAAACCTCAACTAATGGCACCGTGTGTGACTGGTTTGTATTAAAACAATGTGTAAGTCTTGCTAACAGAAGGCCTTTGTTAGAGGCCACAGTGAATCAAGTCTTGCCATGATTCTTCAGGATAATATATAACAACAATAAGATTAAGAGCAAAGCCAAGTTAAAGACGGGAAAAGTTGTGTTGTCTACTTGTTTTCCTCATGGCCATCTGGTGTGTTTTCATACCTCCTATTTTGCTTGCTGTCGGATGAAGATGAAGAACAGTGCTGTAATTTATGCTAGTGGAATGAATTGCCCTGCTAACCCCCTCGTTGTGTGTGTGTGTGTGTGTGTGTGTGTGTGTGTGTGTTTCAGAGCTGGAGTCTTCAGCTGAAAGAGCTCATCATATCCAGCAGATCATTGTGACTCTTCCTCGCACCATCATCATCGTCATGAGATACCTCTTTGCATTCCTCAATCAGTGAGTATCGAGATCTACCTCTCGGCTGCCACTCTCCACAGCATGCCACCCTCTTGATTCTAATGAACAAACAACTGTGTGTGTGTGTGTGTGTGTGTGTGTATATATGTGTATGTGTGTGTACACTAACTGCAAACACTCATGCCAGCAGGGCTTTTTGCTGTGAAATGATTAGCCTGCCATAGTTGTCAGGGTGTGGGTAGAGACGGATAAAAAACAACATGGTTGTTGTCTAGTAAATCAGAATGGGCTCAGAAATCAAGGCAGCCCTTACAGCCAGAGACATTCATTTACAAAGAGTCGTCCAATGGCCCCACTGTTCACATCCAATTTATTACGCCGTCTGTCAGACCCACTTTAGAAGTTATTTATGAGTACTGAAACTCATCTCTCTCTGAAGTAATATACCTGTCCCCTTTTATTGGACTTTTATTGATGCCACCATTGCCCTGTTCCCCTATAGAACAAAGAAGTTGATTTCAGAAGCATAGCCACAGTTTTCACTCTTCGGATTTTTTTTTTCAAACTCTAACTCCCTCTTCTCTCCCTTCACCCTTGACAACAGGAATTTGTAGCTTTGCCAGAAGCTGAAGGCAGAGCTTTATAACTGTCTCTCTCTCTCTCTTTTTCTCTCTCTCTCAGTGGGCTGGTTGGCTTTAGCTTTGATTATGTATTTGCTGCTTGTATAGAGGAGTTGTAGTCTCTGAGCTGTGCTGAGCCCAGGCTGCTGTTGCAATGATGAATGGGAGGGCTTAATGCGGATATGGCAAACACAGGCCTGCTGAACTTCTGAACTTACATGTGTTAGCAGGATTTCCTCATTTTGGGTGATGTGCAGCCATACTTTAACTGAGCAAAGAAGTCAGGATGTTGTCAGCTTACAGGAAAACACCAGTCCAAAGATTGCACTGTCACAAGCAGATAGTACTTAGTGGAAGATTATGTTCACTGGGTTGGGGAACATGTTTTTTTGGGGAGGTGGGGGAGGGGGGATATTTTTAGTTGCTCAGCAGTCTGTTTTAAAGACTAGCAGGTAGCTTTAAGCTTTAAGGTTTTTCTGTAAAAGGTGTGGTTATAGTTTATTTGGATTAACCACCGTCCATCCCTACCCCCCTGCAGTCTGTCCCAGTACAGTGATGAGAACATGATGGACCCCTACAACCTGGCCATCTGCTTCGGCCCCACCCTCATGCCCATCCCCGACGGACAGGATCCCGTGGCGTGCCAGGCCCACGTCAATGAGGTCATCAAGACCATCATCATCCACCACGAGCTCATCTTCCCCAGCCCGCGAGAGCTGGACGGCCCGCTCTACGAGAAGTGCATGACTGGAGGAGAGGAGTACTGGTGAGCCTGTTGCATGGCAACACTGACGAAAGGCGCTGCCTGCAGTGGCCTTTTACATTTGGCATCTATGTCAGCTATGGCTGCCTGATTGGGTGTGTTATAAGACGATGGAGACTAATACTTATTTAGTTCTTTGTTAATGAATTATTGTTGTTGTTAATGAATAATAACAACAGCAACAATAGTAATAATAACAATAAAGATGATAATAATAATAATAATAATAATAACAATAACAATAATAATAATAATAATAATAATAACATTTTTTCATTAGGATTAATAATAGGGATGTTTATTTTCTTTTCTGACTTGTCTTTCTTCTGTATCATGCAGTGATAGTCCCCACAGTGAGCCCGGGACCATTGATGAGGCAGACAACGGCACTGAGCCCCACACCAGTGATGACGGTGAGTGACTGGTGCAGCCGTCAGCCCTCCCCCATCCTCACGTTTCCAATACTGAGCAATTCCTTTTCTCTTGGGATGTTTATGTCTGGGGGAAGAAAGCAGACACAGTCAGAACAACTCAGGCATCAAGCCATTTCCAACAGAACCCCCGATGATAATTCAGGCATTAAATTGAAATAAAAAAAAAATAAATCTGTACACAACTGTTTTCTCTTTCACTCTTTCTGTGCTCCCCACTTTCACATGCAAACAGAGTTTGCAGTTATGCTGATAAGAGAGAGCGTGTTGGAGTCAGAGAGCGTCTAATCTTTTGAACTGTTGGCAATTAGAGCTTGTGTTTCAAAGAACCTCCTGGTGCCCCTGCTGATTGTGCTCTCTGTCTCTCTCTTTCTCTCACTCACTCAATCTCTTTTGCTCTTCACCTCTCTCTCACCCACCCTGTCTCTCTCTCTGTCTCTCACTCTCTCTCTCACTCAATCTCTTTCTTTGTTTCATATATTGTCTCCCTCTCTCCCTGTGTTGGCAGCATTGCTGAGCTCTGCAGCAGTGGCCGCTGTGCCTGGGCACCATGTACAGTAATTCTGATCTGATGCGGTAGTCAGCGCTTTGGCCATGGGTGGCACCATGCCTTGATATATAGACTATATAATTCACCAAATGAGTCGCTCACTAAGCGCAGTGACTCAGAGCGGTTCCCGTGATTTACACCATGGCTCTGGCCTGCGTACACACACACACACACACACACACACACACACACACACACACACACACTCTGGATATGATGACAAACATCAGAGCACCATGATCAGGCTTGTAGCGCTGACTTCAGTGGATAGGCCACACAGCCATAACCAGAGAGCGACACAGAGCTGTGTCACATACTTTATTGTGCTCTTGAGAATGACTAGCTGGAGCTGCTTTTGGTGTGTGTGTGTGTGTGTGTGTGTGTGGACACAGCGGATGGTTTGGGCTGCTTTCCTGGGCTGGAGGAGTGTGTGCTTGTCTGTACAGATGGCTCTTCCGTCAGCGGTGGCTGACCTTGTTGACTGGCAGAGATAACGAGGAAGAGTCCTGATGGGCTGTGACAGCCCAGGGCTAGCAAAGGGTCTTGTCTAGTCCAAAAATGCGTTGTTGGCCATGTCTCACTTTCTCTCACTCTCTTTCTTTCTCTCACTCTCTCTTTTTCTTGGACTCTCTCTCCCTGTCACTGTCTGTACCCTTTCACTAGTTTTCTGTAGCTGTCTGAGAGCGCTTTCTCTCTCTCCCTTCCAGACTTCCTGCATGTCTTCTTTGTGTGAGAGCACTGAATCCAGTCTGACAGATCTCCCTCTTTTGTGATGCTACATCCTGTGTCCCTACCACCTTTAGACACACTAATTGGAGCCCTGGTGTTTTCCCAAACTCCATAAATGAGAGTGAGCGTGCTGATAACCATCTCCTCTGTGCTCGGCTGGCCGGGTCTGATGTGACCTAGTGTACTAGTGCCTGAGAGGGCAGAGAAGAGGGCTGCCTGTCCTGCCCTGCTCATGCTGACTGCTGGGCCAGTAATTTGGGCTGACAGACACACTGGCACCCAAGCGGAGGCTTCGAGCCCTGGCTAGAAGCTGGTGCTGGGGGGCTGTGGGGAGGAGAGGAGAAGCCTCTAGCCTTTGATTGGAGCGCTCAGGGAAGGGAAGGGAAGGGAGTCACGTGGCCTTGACTCTCCAGGCGCTCTGGCTCCCGGGCGTTGCCACAGCGACAGCAGCGCTCCCTGACACCGAAATGAGAGAATCACATGCTTCATTTGGGTGTGTATCTGACAACCACACTCTAATATCCAATGATTAGCCCACTGATGGCAGCTCTTGCATGACATCTTTTTTATCTTCTGATGTGTGTTATCACAGTGCGTTGTACTATACAGTGTCTATAGAAGGTAATGGTGGAGATGTATGTGCAGTGTACCCTACACAGTTGGTCCTCTGGAAATGGGACAAATCTGTGGAATACATCTTAGAATGTGGAATATTTCTTCTGTGTGTCTTTGCCCTGAGTCTCTCTCTGTCTGGCTCTTTATCTCGGCCATAGTCTGTCAATCGTGTGTGAGCACCAGGCCCTAATTTCACCCCTGGATGGAGCTCCTAATGCCATTGATTGGGCTGGGTGGTGGTTGGAGAGATATCCCACTGCTGGCCCATTCAGGCCGGCCGTTTCATTAGCCCAGGCTGACCCCCGCTGTCTGACTGATGGGCACATGCTGAGGCATGGCTGTGACTGTATCTGTGGCCCCCGGCCCTTCAGGCACCAGTCAGAGGGGCCTCGTGGATCTGCCCTGCTCCATGTCCCTGTCCCTGTCCTGTGCGCCGTCCTGCTGGCTGAAGTGAGGGTGCGGATTGCTCACGCTCTGAGCAGAGCTACTTTTTAATGTCCCCCCTCCCCTCCACCCCTTCACTGCTCTCTGCAGGCAGGCTTTGATTGGATGCTTTGAGTTGGTTTGGCATCAGCTGTGATGCTTCCTATTACTGGGTCACATTACCCGTTCTTTGTGTGACAGTGATGTTGTGGAGCCCTAGGGAAGGTGTGTGTCTGTGTGTGTGCGTGTGTGTGTGTGTGTGTGTGTGTGTGCGTGTGCGTGTGCGTGTGTTTGTATTTGCATGACTTTATCCATGACTTTATCTCATGCCTGCTGCCAGCGTGCCAGACGTGAAGCCTTTGGCACTCTTCCCTGTGTCCCTGAGGAACTGGGTACAGGAGCCCCCAGGGTGACGGCCAGCCAGCGGTGCCCACTGCCTCAGACCTGTGTCTGCATCCTACCGTCGTCTCCTCCCTGTGGAAGAGCTGCAGATAGAGCAGCATGTCCTCGCTTGTAAACACAGGCCTCTCATTCTCCATAGACACTGCTGTGAGAGCCACTGAATGCACTCTCCACTCTCTTTGTGAAAGGAGCCTGAATAAAATGATGGAGGAAGAGTGGAGGAGCGAGAGAGAGAAAGAGACTGAGAGAGAGATGGATAGCCTTCTTTATACTCTTTCATGAACGACGCATTTAAGAAGGACCTCTCAAGATTACAATCGCCCCGAACACCTGAATGCTTTTGTAGTGTGTGCATTCAAAGATTTCCTTCCACGTCTTTGTCCTTTTGTTAAGTGCCTTGGCACTGCTTGGGTCAACGCACTGTAGTCATCTATTCAGACATATGCATACACATATGGAGCCAACAGTTTCAAAATCTAGATGTTTAAGCTCTGTAATAGTAAGAAGCTTACACACACACACACACTTAGAGACAGACAGACACATACACACAGATAGACACACACTAATAATAGCATATGGCAGTGCTACAGACTTAACCACTTAAATAACCATAACAGTGGCAGCTGTGCATGACCAGAGGCCTGTATCTGTTCTCTTCACAATAACAGAGAGCTTAAGGGGAGCAGCTGAGTGAGGATGCAGAAGACAGGACTAGCATTAGCACCTGCCTCTGGAACTGCACGCACGCGCACACACACACACACACACACACACACACACACACACACACACACACACACACACACACACACACACACACACACACACACACACATATTCTTGTGTTGTTTGAGCTTTTTGTGCTGTTGTGTGCGCTTCTGTGCCACATCAACACAAGAAAACACACTGAAAACAGACGTCCTCATAAAACACAATGTCACACTTTTGAATATTGCTCTCTTTCTCTCCCTCTCTTTTCTCTCCTTCTCTCTCACTGTATTCTGTCACTCTGTCTCTCTGTCCTGTTCCTGACATGTGCAGAAGTGGAGCAGATTGAAGCCATCGCCAAGTTTGACTATACGGGCCGGACCCCGCGGGAGCTGTCCTTCAAGAAGGGCGCGTCTCTGCTGCTCTACCACCGGGCCTCGGAGGATTGGTGGGAGGGACGACACAACGGCGTTGACGGCCTCATCCCCCACCAGTACATCGTGGTGCAGGACCTGTGAGTGCCTGGCTGTCTCCGTCTCACCAAGACGCCCTGCACTTTGTTCAGCACTTATAGACAAACTCACATTATGTACAAGGCCCATAGCATGGTATACCTACACACTCTTATAGCTCATGTTACACCCATGGGAGAACGCCTGATGCCTAATTAAAGTGAGAGTTCAGGGCAGGCTGCGTTGGATAAAGGCCTCAGCGCAAGTGAATTAATGCGGATTAGAATGTAAACACTGTCAATAACATGAGCAGGACAGAGACAAATCTATCAGGCTATCGGGCAGCCGACCTTCCCATTCCAGCGCATTAGCAACAGTGGAGGGCAGCAAGAGACGTGTAGAGGCCTGCGTCTGAGCAGAGAGCAGAGAGCAGGCAGTGTTGTTGGCTAATGGGAGAGCAGGCTTAAGCACGTCGGCACACAGCCTTGATCTGATCACCCCTGCCGCTCATCAGCCCCCTCCTTAATGAGGCTCTGCTGAACGCCATGCCGCCATGCATAATTCATGGCTGCTCCACTGACTGTCTGACTGATCTTGGCCTAATTCTTGGTCGTGTATTTGCATACCATACACCCCATTACTGTTTCCCATTGCCAGATCAGCTTCAGATGTGTGCAGTTGGCAGCTGTAAATTTGTGTCACACGCACAATCTAGGTTCTCTGTGTGTGTGTGTGTGTCGGTGGGGGGGGGGGGGGGGATATCTGATTGAGCAGATCATCAGTGGCATAAATTAAGTCCGAAGTAGGTCTAAGGCAAATCGTTCTTTCCATTATTTGATTTCACGTCCCACACACAAGGATCTGTCTGATAATAATTACGCTTGGAATTGAAGTGGTGTCTTTTTGATGAATGAGTTTATATGGTAGGTGAGTCTGAAGACAGAGGTCTGGGCATAATTGTTCCTAATGGAGGAATGAAAGAGGCAGAAAATGGATTTTTTAGGCTCTTAATGTCTGACAGACAGTGCTGATGTGACTGCTGTCAGACTGAGACATTATGTGGCCCAACACACACACACACACACACGGTATTCAAAGGCCCAGGGGCTCAGCTGGGGTGCCCCCTCAAGCCCAAATTAGCTCATAAACACCAAATTGGAATTCATGGATGCATTGATTCACAGCGTTTTGGGAGGGGTGTATTAGTAGCCTGCTAAGTAACGCCTCTGATGCTTCTCTTCCAGTCCTCTGGCTGGTTGGTTGGCTGTTTTGTTTGACTGACTGTTTGTTGTGTTGTGTGTGTGTCTTACAGAGATGATGCGTTCTCTGACAATCTCAGTCAGAAGGCTGACAGTGAGGCCAGCAGTGGGCCTCTGTTGGATGATAAGGCTTCATCCAAAAACGACCTGCAGTCTCCCTGCGAACACAACCCTGAGTACCCTTTCGGCGGGGTGATGGGGCGGTGAGTTGAGCCGCTGTTGGTTCCATGATGTGAGCTGACTGCTACAGAGTGGCAGGGAGGTGGGAGGCATGTGCATGTGTTCACACTGCTCTGATTTACTCTCTTTATTCTGACTTGCAGGGTGCGGCTGCGCTCAGACGGGGCAGCGATCCCTCGCCGCCGCAGTGGTGAGACCCACAGCCCAACCAGAGGTACGGACACCCCTCCACGTGCTGCCGCCTGTCCCAGCAGCCCTCACAAGGTGGCCGTGAGTCGCGGGCGCATTGAGAGCCCAGAGAAGAGACGCCTGGGCACGTTTGGCAGCGCCGGAAGCATCAACTACCCGGACAGGAAGAATTACCCAGAAGGCCACCCTCTCAGGCCCGTCCCTGGGGCCACACGGCACAGCAGCCTTGGAGACCACAAGTCCCTGGAGGCAGAAGCCTTAGCTGAGGTAACCATCACTGACCCATAGCCCATCCTTCACTCTCCCACTCCTTACTATCATTCACTTCCAAAAAGCTCTGTTTGAGTCGATACTCTTCCATTCAGTGCACTATGCCACTCTCTCTGGTTCAGCAATGGCAGCATTACCTCTCACAATGGGTAATGTGTAGGGTTACTTTGTGTCAAGTATTTATGAGGGCATTAAATCTTGCATGGAGAAGTTCTCCCTGGTGCAGTCCGTTCATAAAAGAGACCAAAAAAGCCCTCTGATTCTCTCTCTGTGACAGCTGCTGGTCCTGTGATTGCTTTGCCAGGTAATAGCCCATCAGTGATTGGATGACTGCAGTGCTTTTCTCTCTCTCTCTCTCTCTCTCTCTCTCTCTCTCTCTCCCCTCCATCAAAGCCCTAGCTCCTAGTGCTGCATACGGCTCTGTTGCCTGGGTCCAGGCTGATGCACACTCATTTCTCTCATACTCACCCTGCTGTAATAATGAAAGTGATGACCCAGAGGGCCAAACGGTCTTTAGAATAATAGTACACACTGTCATCTCTGTCTGCCTAATGGACTCGGGTGACAATGTGTGTTGTAAAGAGGTGGCAGATCTATGACCGTACAAACAACCCATTGAGGACTCAGTTCTTAGAATGGCACACATTTGCATTCAAACTACTATGGCTAAAAATGGATGATGTTTGTATTGCTGTGTCAGTAATTGCTCCATTTGCTCACTTGTGAGTGTGGTGCTGTGTGAAAGAGTAAAGTTTGTGTTTTTCTTTGTGCGCATACACCTTTGCAAGTGTTTGTAGGTGTGTGTGTGTGTGTGTGTGTGTGTGTGTTTGTTTGTGTGTGTGTATACACAGTGCTGAAAAGTAACAAAGTACAAATTTCTACAACATTTTTCACGTAACTGTACTTAAGTAGAAATAATTATGAATACTTTTACTCTACTATATTTTGCAGCTATTATTTGTACTTTTACTCCGCTACATTTCTAAAATGCATCCCGTTACATTTTATTAGTCTATCACTTTCTTTCCTAAAGTCGCCCCGGCCGCGTGGCTGTCTCGGAAGTTTAAACCAATCAGATACTTTGTTTGTGTGAAGCCGATTCGCAGATTGCAACATTGAAGTTTCCATTCAAACCAATGGTTGACGTTTAAGATGTTTTGCTGCGTTTTGTCATCTTGAACTCGAAGCACTCTTGTTTGGGCCAGTGCCTTTTTTCTGAGTTTAGCGTCACCATTGTTAGCGCCCATGCTTACTAATTACAACTTGCTACCTGCTAGATCTGGGGGGTATACTACGAAGACAGTTTACTGGCTAAACTGGGTAACTTCTGAAGTAACCGCTGATCTGAACACAACATGTCACTTCAGAAACAACTGATGCTCAATGGAGGGCTCTTTTAGAAAGTGGTAACTCCCAACGCTACCCGGGTTAACTTATAACCTTGCTTAGTAGTACAGGGCCCAGTTCGTTTCTTTTTATGGGATGATGCACCTTACCTGATGTGTTTATCTTGTGTGACTATTGTCCGTCTCATTTGAAGTGGTCCACTTCTTGCAGCGAGACATGCTGATCCACTCGTATGAATTTGCGTCCCAGTTTGACTAGCGTTACCTTCAATGGGTAAGTCTAATGTTATCTAAGCGACTGTGTGTGTAGCCTATTCCACTTCACAAAATGGAGTAGCCCATCACTATTGACTGCACGTAAGGGGTCAAGTATTTGACATTGCCCTTTTTTCATTTTGTTAATGTAAAATATCCGAATCAGAATTAGTGAACGTTTTAGTTAGTTTTGTGCAATTTCACATGGGAGCTAATTCTATTTGCCTATTTATTTTTATTAAAATACAGACCATTAAAAGACAACATATTACACCAGTACTTTTACTTTTAGTACTTTAAGTACATTTAAAACCAAGTGCTTATTACTTTTACTTAAGTAGGATTGTTGATGTTGTAGTTCGTATTTTTGCTCGAGTATATATTTTGCTGGTTATTTGTGCTTTTACTTAAGTACTAAATTCCAGTACTTATTCCACCACTGTATGTGTGTGTGTGTGTGTGTGTGTAAATGTCTGTATATGTATGTGTATATATATATATATATATATGTATGTGTATATATATGTTGTAGTTCTACTTTTACTTGAGTATATATATTTTGCTGGTTATTTGTACTTTTAATTAAGTACTGAGTTCCAGTATTTCTTCTACCACTGTATAAATGTTGCATACCAGGCAAATATTATTTATTTATTTATTGATACATTTTTCCTGAGGGATGTGGATGCACCACATAACAGTTCAGCTTAGGGCTAAATGGCTATCTGTGGTCCTGATGGCCAGAAGCAGAATACTGGCCATCGGATTCTGGCCCTCTTCCTCTCAAGCTTTTCAGCCTCTTTTTTGTCCTTGGCCTCCTGCCCCTTCTTTTCTTTTAGTTCAGCCTGTTCAGCTTTCTGGAGCTCCTTCCTCATTTTCTCCTCCAACTTCAGGCACTTTTTTAGTTCAGCAGCCCTGATCTTCTCCTGCTTCTTCTTCTGTTCAGTGATATGCTGCTGCATCTTTCTCTCAGACTTCACCTCTGTCTTTCCCCGGATAGATTGGTACTTGGCAATCACTTTTTAAAAATCCTTCCGGTTTATAAAGCTCTGAGTACAAAAAAATGTTCACATTAATAATGATGATTACAGTCTATTTCAGTGATGACAGGCCTAAGATAAGCAATTATTGTTTAATATCAGCTTGGTCGCATCAGCTATGTATTCATGTACCTGGAAGCCATCATTAAGGCAAGCTTTATTGTCTTGGAGTTTCCTCCACTCCTCCCTGATATTCCAGGTCTGGAAGACAATTGGTGTCGCTGTTGTCATGCTGGCCTCTTGATGGACTCACTGGACAGCTGAGGAAAACGAGCACAGCGTCTTTTCAGATTTCCTCCATGTTGCGATGGTAAAAATCTAAACATCTTTAGAGGACCAATACGCTTAAGTCATGTAAAATATAGGGATGGGAATCGAGAACCAGGAATTGAGTAGAATCGATTATCGAATGCTTCAGTTCACTGATATCGTATCCTGCTGGCATCATTAGTTCCTCTTATCAGTGCCAACATGTTTTTCAGACCATTGTCAATTGTTTTTTCTAATACAAAACTGAAAAGGATAACACAACTGTGCATGGTTTTCATCATTCTAATAAGCTGCTATTGTCACCTTAGTGATACAGGCTATGTTATGGGTCTATGTGCTGATACTGAAAACCTGTGTAGAACAGTGAGGAACTGATAAGAGAAGTGATAAAGAATTGGACCGATAAGCAGAATCGCCAATGGCATTGATATTGATAAAATCCTATTAATTCTCACCCCTCATAAAATGTACTGTAGCAATTTCTCACCATCCACCTCTCCGCCTCCCTCTTTAGCTCCTTCAGCAGCCTCTGCTTCATGGTTGCTGCGGCTAGAGCGATAGATAGAGTACATTTCTCTCTTTCCTTGGTTTACCTGGCTCGATGCTCTGACTCAACAATCATCCTTTCTATCTCCCTGGCCATTAGTTTGTTGTAATCGTCCTCCTCCTTCAGCTCCAGGAGGAAGGACACTCTCTTCAGCTCTTTCATGAGAGCACACCTCTTCTCTCTCTCTGTCTCATATTCCTGTCTTTCTTTGTGCCTCACACTTAATGTGTGAGGGCTTTGTGGTGTTTGCTCCTGTGCGTTGCGTCAGGCAGCCCCAGTGTCATTCCTCCTTCCCCTCTCACTTTGCCATTCCTCCTCCTTTATCCTTCTGGAACGCTCCAGCTCCTTGATGTCCTGAAGAAGCCTTTGCGGAATGGAATTAAGGGCGGATTCTCTGTGCTGGACCTCCTCAGCTATATCTGCATGATGCAGCCACAGCTCCTCAGCCGTGGCCGGTCTCAGGGCTGCTCTCAGACCCACACTGAGGCGGTCCATTGTAGAAATCCTAAGGCTATAATGCTATGTTCAGTGTTTAGTGATCTCCGATTGCTTTCAAATGTTTAGTTTTGCACATGAATAAACCAAAATCAGTATTTCTCTCATCAAGCTGTACATAAATTTACACCTAATCTGTATTGACCACGTTTTTTTTCTGCTTTTACATACCTGTACTATGACCATTTTCTTTCTACAATTACTTGAAGGCGTGAAGGAAGTGCTCAATATAACCTGCGTGCTCTCGTATGTCTCGTATGTATCTCTCTCTGTCGTGCTCAGAATGAATGATTACTGAGACGTGCATGGCCTTTTATATCCGTGGAATTCTAAATTGGTTCTAAATTCTAATAAATGGGGTGGAATTAAGAACTCTCAGTATGTGGGCTTGACTACATAATAGGAGGTAGGCCCAGAGCCTACGGAGACCTACTTGAAAAATACACTCAACCGCTATGGGTGTGCTCGACCGCTTCCACCATTTTAAGCAGAAACCTTCATAAATCATAGGTGCACACAAATTTTTTAACCAACATATCCGCGATTTGGGCAGAGGCTATATTAGCCAACTGGCTGAGCTACGTCCACACAAAGAAATAGCCTACTGTACTTTTGGATTGACTACCATGTAGCCTAATGTTATGGGATAATATTTTGGAACTATTATGATACCATGGACAACTTGTAGTCTATCATGGTTACTACTGATTGTGCTTTTCAGCTAATTCTATAGGCCCATTAAGAGACAACATATTGCACCAGTACTTTTACTTTTAGTACTTTAAGTACATTTAAAAGCAAGTACTTTTACTTAAGTAGGATTGTTGATGTTGTAGTTCTGATTTTACTAGAGTATATATTTTGCTGGTTATTTATATATATTATATATAATATATAATATATATATAAGTATGTATGTATATGCTTACATATTTTTGTTGCCCATCTGTCATCAGTGGGTATTATATAGATGGCTTCATCTAAAGGGCTTGAGTGTTTGCTTGACAGTTAGCCTGTCTGTTAGCTAGTGAGTGTAGGTGCTGTGAGTGGACAAACTGGTTGTTTACTCACAGCCAGGAGTCCCTTTTTGAAGTGTGTGGACTGCCTAAGGTGCTGGGTAAATGTCATGTAAAAAATACCTGCAGCTTTGAGGAGAACCTTCTCTAAGGACATTTTGGAAGCAAATATCACCAAATGGCTTGGCAAGATGACCTCAACCTTAGCTTTCAACTCTGTCCTCCTATAGGCTGATGGGAATGGTCGGTATGGGTTGGGAATGCCAGAGAGAATCAAAGAGAATTTTATGCAGTTGTTTTTGTTCAGTCGTCTGCTCGAGGTTTGAGTCCTTTTCGCAGAGAGCTCAAATGCTCTAAATTTGCCATGCACTTGACCATAATGATTCAATGAAAGCACCATCTCAATTAAGCACTCTGGAGTATCTTCTATTAAAGAGTCTTTCATTAGCTCTGCAGTAAACACTTCATTAGTGCAAGAGGTAGCGACAGACATGGCAAATGAGTCAGAAATATTAGTCTGCTGAAGGATTCCTCAAAAGTGCATATCTGTATGGTGTACATGACCCGATTTTTTCGAGATCTCTTATTGGATGCTTTTCTTTTCAGTCTGTCATGTGTGTCTACTCACAGGACATAGAGAAGACCATGAGCACGGCTCTGCACGAGCTCCGCGAGCTGGAGCGCCAGAACACGGCCAAGCAGGCGCCGGACGTGGTGCTGGACACTCTGGAGCCCCTCAAGAACCCAACAAGCTCAGAACCGGCCAGCCCGCTGCACACCATCGTCATCCGTGACCCGGATGCCGCCATGCGCCGCAGCTGCAGCGGCTCCACCAGCGAGATGATGACCACCTTCAAGCCGGCGCTCTCTGCCCGCCTGGCCGGCTCTCAGCTGCGTCCGCCTCCCTTGAGGCCCCAGCGCCCAGCGCCTCCTCAGCAGCCGCACCCACACCACCACCATCACCACCAGCAGGGCCAGGGCCAGCCGGGGCCAGGCCACCGCTCCAGCAGCTCCAGCTCCTCCGGGGTGGGCAGCCCAGCCGTTACCCCCACCGAGAAGATCTTCCCCAACAGCAGCGCCAATGCTAACACGAATGCTAATGCTAACACAGCTGCTGCTAATGACAAGTCTGGCACCATGTAGTGATTACACTGCTGGGGTGATGCAGCGGGGTGGGGGATCCGTCCAGGAGGCCTTGTGAATGGTTGCTGCATCTGACCACCAGGAGCCTGGGCCTGTCCTGTTCCTTACACAGAGGGAAAAATGAAATCGCAAGGAAGCAAAATGAGTTGGTGATCCTCTATCAGTTTCTTAAAGTTATAATTAGCCCTTCTCTTCCTTTCTCCACTCAAAGTCTCCTTCCTCGGAAGGTGAACTTGAGTTGCCATGGTGACCAACCTTGTGGAGAAGCTGAAAAATGACTATATTCTTAGAGCGTTGTGAAGCACAGGTGAAACACAATGGAGGGTGAGGGGAAAAGAAAAATGTATTTTTTGTTTGCCTAGCCTCCTTTAGCCACCATTCATTTTACCTCAGAAATAATTTCATTGATAAATTCTGTATCTTTGGCTAGGTCCCATTCTTCTCTAGACCTTTTGTTGACTGTTGATAGAGCAATATATTGTTGGCATTAGTATTTTATTCTCCTGCACTGGTTATCCAGAGATCTCTCTATAATGGGGGATAAATAGCTCCTCCAGGTTTGAAGGGAAGTTCTTTGGCACTTCTGCCCTCATAAACTGGATTATAAATGTATTTAGACTACCAGACTTTCTCAAAGACTGTGACCAAAATGGCATCTTGCCTTTGAGCTGTACTTGTACATAGAGACTTCCTGTACTTGAAATTGTAATGCCTTTTGTTTGTAGTATAAGGGATGTTCAACTAAGTAATTACAAAACATAGCCAAGTTGTAAACATAATGTATGAGATGCAGAAAAAAACTGAAACCATATACCAACTAATTGTAAGAAACCTGTGGTATAAAAATATTTGTGTAGTTTAACTTGTATATACAGTAACTCCTGAGTAGATTTTTTAAGTGTTAATCTTGTATAGTCTAAGACAGACCAGGCAAAGACATGACAATGGGATTTTTTCCATAGAGCAGGCAGCCAACCCACCACCAAACAACCAGCAAACCATAGATGGAAAAACAATCACAGGTTTGTTTTCTCTTCCCCATTTCTGCATGAATGGGCCACACTAATGGATTTGGAATGGACCTCATCCCACACATTCTGCATTGCATTTCAGACTAGTCCAGTCAACCGCTCATGCTCACACACTCTGTGCATTACATACACTTTCCTTAAAAAAAAAAACAACCATATAATTACTTTCTTCATTCAGCATTGTGAATAATCATCCAGTGGCTCAAAGGGAATCCTTCTTAGACAGTCAAATGGACCATTAGAGGCACCCAATGCTCCTCGGTGCTGTATGTCAGCACACTGTTTATTCATGTGATGAAGTAATGAGAGATTTGGTCTCCAGCTAAAGAGTAACAGAATCAACAGAATCCTGTTAACAAAGGCCTAAGTGATGAGCCACCCACTCCCAACCCAGAGGTCTCAGCTCTCAGAGGCTCTGTCTTAATGTGCTCTCCGTCTGGAGAGTGCAGGATTGCAGCCTTACTCATTCAGTCACTCTCTCACTCACACATCCACAAACTCTCTGTAAACAAAGGATTGGTATGATAGAGATATACTTTGTGTGTGCGTGTGCATGTGTGTGTGTGCTGCTAGTGTGAACTCTCGTCCAGTGATCATTCTGGATTGGGAAAATTCACGCAGTGCCTGCCCCACTAGTGTGGAGGTTCCTCTGGGCTTGTTTTGAAGTCCTCTTATGCAGGAGGGAAGGCCTGACCGCCATGCTGCCAGAGTCTCTCTCTCACATGGCCCCAATCTGTCATCCTAGCTCCTTCTCAGAGCAAACGGGTGCCCGTTTATGCCTACTGAAGGGACTGAGAGAAATACTCACTCATGTACGAAATATTTGCCTGATTGACCCAGATATGCAATCAGATGGACTCCGATGAGGTCTCTGGACAGGGTCCCTGCCTGCCACCTAATTTAGCATGTCACAGTCAGGCAGCCTTTCAGAAGCCTCTTGCTTGCCAGGGTCTCACATTGTAGATGGAATGCTTGTATTACCACATACAGTACTATGCTGGGGAAATGTACCTGTTTATTTACTCTTCAAATGTGATAAAACTAGGACCGCCTTGCTTAGTCCTTGTCAGATTGCATTCTTTTCATTTTGCAGTGTCACGCACTAGCCGTCGGTCATGTCCCAGTCAAATGCCTCAATTATAGTCACTGAATGAAAAAATCATTTGAAGAGAATAGGATTCAAGGGGGAAAGAGATGCCAAATGCAACTCTTGCTACTAGCGTAGCCACCCAGGTTCCCGTTTGGCTGTGCCCTGTGTCTGAAGAAAACAAACAATACAAACATGGAGTTGGGCTATCCTTCAACAGCATGCTCACTAGAGAGGAGGGGTCTAGGAGAAATTGGTGTTGCCGGTGATTTGTGGTCCTTTACTCCTTTACTAGAGCTTTCTTTTCTTTCCTAGAATAAGGCATGTTCAGACCCAATATCTGCACCATATCCTGGCAGGTGTGATTTGGATATGGCTGAAATGAAACAAAACCAGAGTGCCCAGTATATTCTAAAAGCATGTTTACACTCTGATCTCCTGACTGGTGTTCACTTGAAGGCATCTTTTTCACAGCCTTCTTCAGCATTGCCAAGCCCATGTAGTCATGAGGCTGTAATCATATTGCTCAGTAAAGTTGTACTGCCTCCTGGTGGCAAGGAAGAGAATCTGTGATCGAGGATTGTGCTGTGGCACACCAGACTGGCACATGAGCCCCTCCTGCAGGTGTGTGTCTGTACAGCACCATCTTTATGGAGCATACAGAGCAAGGTCGTGGTGGAAGTGGAACTTTTCCAAAAAAACAAAACATATTTTCCAAGCAGTTTCCTTTTGTGGTTCCTGTCTTTTTCAAACATATTGTGCATACATGGAGCATTCAGTCTGCACACGCCCATTGATAAGCACAGACAGAACTAATCATCAACATATTTCAACTGTCTTAATGCATTAAGCTTTTTTTAACCATTCAGACATTTGGAAGTGCCTTTTGTGCACCTCATCCATTGATTACAGACTTGAATATACTTTGAAGTAGTCATTGGTTTTCTCTTATTTTCGCACACGTCTCAGTGCTATGGAACTGTTACATTAGAGACCACACTCTGTATGAATCCAGCCAGACGTAATAGCCAAAAACCTTGCCTGTGTTGTCAACAAAGAAATATTTTATGAGTTTTCTAGGGATCACGTCAGAAGCCATTTGATAAAATCCTCTCATCCTGCTCATCATCGCTCACTCACTGTCTCCGTTTCTCCATGTCTGCCTCTGTAAGACCTCTGACTGTGTCCCAGTGGAGCTTTGCAATCCTTAGCAGTATGCTTATCCTACCTAGTGAACGCATTGCAGTATTTAAGGCCTGGTGAGCCTGTTTGAGGATCTTGTCACTTGCACGGTTACAAAAAGCACTCGTCGCACCCCTACTATGGTGCTTAAGGAAGTAGGTCTCATATCTGTCTTACATTTGAAGTTTAGGAATGTATGCTAACACAGGTTGTATTGTATGTTTGCTAACATGCCAAGCTCCTCTTTTGGAACTCCTCGGAGCTCAACACTCACACGAGCAAACTGGCTGGCTGTCTGTGGCATAGGTTGTGAATCTCTGTCATACTCTTTTGCCCTTTCGTGTCAAGTGAACCTGTCTGTGAAATGAGTGTCTGAGTGGTTGAATTCCCTGTGATGTAAATGTACACCATGCCACTGTTTGGATGTGAAGAATCCTGATGTTGAAATAAATACAAGTTACTTTTTTGCCCTCCATTGAAGGTGATTTGCGTGTCTTTTTTTGTCATAAAAGTGACACACATGCAGCAAGTGTTGCACATTGATGGCCTGTTGAAATAAAAACACTACTGAAAGAAATAGTAAGCAGTTCTAAGCCAATATACAGTATTCAATATACACTCTTCCCTGTAATATTCAGAAAACATTTCTCATTCAGTTAACAATCAGTAACATGTCTTCTATCTTGTGATAATGGTTATTGGTCCATGCTGTGTGCTGCTTAGAGCCTCCAAGAGCTCCGGTGTCCACTAGAGGTCATGCCACATATTTCAGACATGTTTTCATAGGGACAGTGGAAAATCGACCTTAAGTGAAAAATAGTATTTAGCCACATATTCTGGTTTTCCACAGGCTCTGACTTAGTCTCGGTCCACAAAGTGCCATAAGTATGTTGGAAAGAAATCCTGGATGAGGGGGAGATGACACATTCTGTTGGCCAACTGATGTCTTATCACATTTTGTAAGGCATATAGAGACCTGGGTTTACGCTGCAATATTGCAGCCAATCGTTAACTTGTAGCATATCTACAAACCCATATAGTTTAAATATCAACAATCCATCTTCATTATTACTGTCCTTAATAATTGATTGGATGGTCCTCTAAATTATCAGTAAATCTGAAACAAAAAACAATGTCTTTAACAATGTCCCTTTGATCAAATTTTGATCAACTGAATCACATAAAATATTTTGATCAAATGAATCACAATGTCTCTTAAAATTATTGTGATGAAATCATTGGGTCATAAGACGAAAAATATCCAAAATGTGATCACTGACAAATTGCGATCTATTTAAATAAGATTAATACATTCAAGTAGTCAAAAACTGAGAACAGGAACTAGAATGGCGGGGAATGGATTGCTATGCATGTGATATGTCAGTATGTGAACACTGAACATAACGCCTGCCACAGGACACATCAGATGATAGTGATGTCATGTGTTGTCTTAATATCAACCCAAATCATCCCAAGAGTTTGGTCTTCTTTGTAAGCTCTGCAGTTCCACTGCAGGCCACATGATGGCGAAACTGCAGCGTGAGAAGACCTGAGGCCAGAGGACGGGGAGGAATTCATCTCCGCATAGGAAACTGAGGCAGTGGACACCTCAAATGAGAAGATGAACTATATTTTGTCATGTTTCAATAAGGCTCCGCATTTCATGTTTGCAAGGATGACAAAGCATGAACAGGTCCACTCCAACTAAAAGTATTATCTCAATTTAAATTCATAACTGAAACATTTCAATTGTGGGCCAAACACCTTATTATATGAAAACTAGAATTTTATTCACTGAACTTTTTCAGTTTTGTTTTCCATGGAAGCATATAATATAGGCCTCTACTGAGAGGCCAGCTGGCTCCTCAATGCATCCTCAAAGGAAGGAGGAAGCAGTGCAGTGACTGAGCTGCTGCTGAAAGCTTCCAGGGCTCCCTGTTGCTTGTTGAGCTTTGGGAGAGATGGAGCTGGAACTTAGGATGACAGGCCAGAGACGTGAGGGAGGAGGGGAAAGGGGTCAGGTGTGGAGTGCAGCACTGTCTTTTTTTCATGTTGCTGTTTACAGTGTTCCCTCTGTCTGGAGTTTAAGGGTTAAGCAGACGGACGGAGATGGACAATTTCCTCCCAACTAAAACGTCCTTGTAATTAGTCACGCAAGATTAAAAAGAGGTACTGAGACACTCCTGGTCAAATATACGTCATATATAAACGGGTTGGTATGGATTTGGAGACCAGTAATTAGCTTCATGTTTATTCTGAAACTTAAGGCCGTGCCAGACACCATCTCCCCCTGTCTGGGTGCACGCACATACACTGCAGATTGCAAATCAGCCTGGCACAGCAGCTCTCGGGTGGGCAGCATTTAGAATCCAGATGGCAGAAAACGGACGAGTTAAATCCAGATCACGTCGCTTGGACAGCAGCTCCCCTGAGATATTTGTGTTATGCAGACTTCTGCCAAATTAGATCGTGTTTAACCTACAAAAGACTTGCCACCTTTCCAGAGTGTAAGGATATGGCTCCCAAGGCACTATTTCACTGTAAATGTGCATTTTAATATGGGATGCTTTATTACATGTCATACGGTAATGTACACCATCAAAGGAGAACCATACTGACATTTTTTCTTGTAGGTTCAATTTTGTTTACTGTGACTGCTCATAGTGTGATTTCATTTTGTTGTTGATGTTTTAGTTTTGTTGTCTTGTGAGGTAGAAAAACAGACTACAGAGTTTTGGTAACTGTCCAAGTTTACTTTGTTGTTGAAGATTCATATAAATGAATCACTGCACATTAGTCAGTTTAAACACACAAAGGTACACAGACAGACACAGGTATATGATATGCGACAAAGCAATGTGTATTGTCCCAATGGTAAAGGTTAACTTGTGCACTGCAAATCCAGGGTTCAACAAAAATTCTTTGTCTGCAGTCCAGTCTTGGTAAGTTTATGACCTTGGATGATGACATTGGAAGATGAGTGTAGATTTCATTTTAAAATGTGAACATTTTGTGAAACTGACATAGGCAAAAATTGGAGTTTCATCAGTCCTTCAGCAGCCAGGGACACAGCATGTTAGACGTGTGATTTACTAAGACATCTATGAGTAGGGGAGAAGGAGAAGAAGCATGATTTAGTCTCTTTGACAGTGCATGCATTAATCATCTTATGTACTGCTATGCAGTGCATCTGGTTATTATTACATTTGTGGGATTGTGTTTTTCCTTTTCTTCTAATGTAATATCAAGTGTATTTGTCAGTATACGACTGTCCACTACAGAAACCTGTGTGCTTGTCCATAGCATTTTCAAAACTGGAATCAAGACCAGAACTGCTTAACTTCATGAAAGTCACTCCATTTCTCCTGACTTTCACTCAACAGCTGTCACAGTCGTAACCTTTAGATGTAATTACATATATTTTGTTGAGGACAAATTAATCCAGTCATCTCAAGTGTCACAAGTCCTTGCACAAAGACTACGCCCTCTCCCCCCCCTCTGTCTGTACACCTCACTTGTATGCACACACGCACATGCACACACACACTCACACACTCACACACACAAAGCCCTCTTGCTCAACTTCACCCTCTTCCTTCAATGTGACACACTGGAATGCTAAAAACAGCAGCGTGGACTGACAAAATCTGGAAACACTTGGAACGGCAAGTTGCATAAGAAACCTCCAAAGACCCAATTCGGCCTTTTCTTCATAACAATTAGCAGGCCAATTAAAGTACTGTTTAATTCTGCATAATGTCTGAGCTGTATTTCAGAGCAGGAAACATTATTCCAAATCTGCCTCTCAACCTCCCCTACCTCATCTAGCTCATATTTGCTTGATTGGTAGAAAACAAACGGCGCATTGATTTGTCATGTAATGGAAAGACCCGGGGGAAAACACAACCGTGCAGAAGCATAATTCAGCAACTGGGGTAAGACACTCACCACATATAGACACAAAAACCAAGACATTTTTTTCAAAAGTTACTCGGTTCAAAATATTGGGGTCACATTTCACACATACCCTCAGCTCTTCAGTTTGTCACGTTAAACCCAAACACTGACAATGACCTCATTTCTTTCTTCATACAGCTGACAGCTTATTTTTTGCCGGAAATAATCTGTTTGTTGAGAGCAGTAACTGACTTAACAGTATTTATGTAGGAAAAATAACAACAGGGAAACCTCATCCATGTTGGTGCCAGACCCACACTTAAAGAGAGGGAGACCAAATAAACAGTGGATTTAAGACTTGTTTTTGACTTTCAGGGCAGACAGTGTGTGAAGAAGGAGCCAGTCTTTCTTTCTCTTCCTTCTTTTTCCTTTTTGTTTCTCAGACAGACCAGCTCCATCTTTAGGGCCCAAACTAATTTGCTATCCAGAAATATTTTCCTCTCAGTCACTTTACCCCAGACATCGGCCAGCTCAGGTTGGCAGGGCGGCTGGTCAGGGGCTTCAGCAACCCCCCCCCCACCCCTCACCCTCACTACAGTTCTAGTCCGAGACTCCCACATCCAACTGGGCTTCACTGTGTTTACTGCTGGAGCTTCAAACACCACATGCTCAAAGTAACAAAGCCCCTGTTTCGTCCTCCATGGTGTTTGTATATTTAAACTGTGTTAATAATGCCACGTTATGCTTACTTTATTGGATGCTTTATCAGAGTGCAGAGAATTAGACAAAACAGCTGTGGCTGAGACAGAGAGGGAAAAACCTCGACAAATACAGCCTGGAGCAACATCTTGTATTTATATTTCCACAGCCAAGGTCTCCCGACTGAGAATACACAAGACACTGCATGATTTGTTTGTTTTTTTCTGCTTCCCGAATTGGTCTCACATTCTGCCTGTGCCATTTCTCAATTTGTTTATTTGCCTCTCCTTGGACTGACAGACGAATGTCAGACACTTATTTGTCTGTATGCAGGTTGTCCTGTGACCTCTGCCAGTAACTTGTGTCCTTTTGACCAGTGGGATTAGAGCATGTTTGTCTCCCTGTGTTGTTTCACTGCAAGAGCCCAATACCCCGCAGGTCTTTGGCGAGATGCACTACTCTCCATTGTGTGCATAACAAATACACAAATACTCATCCACTTCACCACCCAGCCAGTGACACTCAGACACACATACACATAAGCACGCACAGATACATGTACGCATACATACACAAACACACACACACACTCACTCACAAAGACACATGCATAAACACACACACTCATTCAAAGATCACATCCACACAGATACATGCAAACACACAAACACACATACACACAGAGC
Source organism: Tenualosa ilisha (assembly GCA_015244755.2). Classification (NCBI taxonomy): domain Eukaryota; kingdom Metazoa; phylum Chordata; class Actinopteri; order Clupeiformes; family Clupeidae; genus Tenualosa; species Tenualosa ilisha. Next base: position 2,342,128 of record PYXC01002776.1, on the reverse strand, counting down.
AGTGGATCAGACAGACTGATCGTCAGTCGTGAATCGTCACAGTCTTTTGGATGATCATGAAGTGACAGCTGATTTTATAGCACTGAGACATAGGTGCACAGTTTTGTGTTGTAACAACAGGAAATGGTTATCAGTGTCCCTCATTTCATTTGAATTATTGCATACATACGTTTTGTCATTGTTATTTTACCATTGTTACCATTTTGAACAAACTTATTTGGGCATTGCGACAGACACAACAGCATAAAGTCATTCCAAAAGTATGTGTTTATAGACTTGAGCTGGTTGACTGTAAGCATCGTGCCTGTTCTCACTTTAGTGGTGGTATTTTCCCAGGAGCCTATTTAAGCTGGCGTGACATCAAGAGCCAAACCCTAACAATGCTAAGTGTGCTTTTGTAGGCATAGCATACTTTGTTTGCAGTAGAGATGGATGACTTTGCTTAGCTCAAAATAAAACTGTTCAAGTGGCTTGAGACAAGTGAAAAGGGATTTGTATGACATGGTGTCAGGTCAACACAATCCAACCAATCTGTGTCCCCCATCCATCAGCACCATGTGTCCACTGTTGAAAGAAAACTGATTAGCAAATCTTTTGTTATGAAAACACTCAATTTTGAAACTGTTCATTGTGTTCCTTCTTGAAGGACTAAGTTGATAATGGTCTTTCCCATCAGTCTCTGTTATATATTGACATGGAAGTTAGATGCCACCTTCCATATGGACTGAAAACCTTTCGAAGATCCCTGCTAGCACCTCAACCTAGTCTTTGACTGATGAACTCTTTATGAATATGAATGACGTTCAATATGGTCATATATGGTTGACTTTTATGTCAAACACATGAATGTAATACTCCGCTTTTCTTTAGAATCACTGTTTACCCACATAAATTGCCAGCATAAATAATTAACACTGGGACAAAACAACTGGAGTGAAACAGAAGAGAATATTTAGCAAACATGTTGTCTAAACATTGGCAATATAGCTGATCAATCCTATCCACTGGGAGCCATGCAAAAGAGTGGAATTATCACAACTTTGGTGGGCCTGAGCTTTTGGAGAGGGCTTTCTGGGCAACATCGCCTCCGTTGTCTTCTGATGCAAACTGATAATGTCCTCATAATCAGGCCACATTAATTGTGTCTGGCAAATGGTCCACCGCTGCTTCCACTGTGCCCATAATAGATCAATACAGACGGCTCATCAAGGCCTTGGAGAATGATGCCCATTTGAAAATGAAAGCTGCTGTAATCCTGCCGTGTTTGAATTAAAGATGATAATGACTCGGGGGATCAGAGGAAGAAAGGAGGGGGGAGTCATGCTTGAAATCAAACACACAAGAGATGGAAATACTCAATCAATTTAGCTGCTTGAAGGCTTTTGACTGGCTTTTAATCTTGGTCCAGACACTCTAGGTTATTTATTTATTTATTTCAGCCCACAAATGTATTACATGCCTTATAGAAAATCATGAGGAGGTGTGACTGGCAATCTGATTGAGGGAGCTTGCGTCTAGAGACCTGTTATCTACCTGGGAAGTGCACAGGTAATGATTTTGTACATGGTTTGTGATAAATGCCTTTGCATTTAGGATTTGACACTGACCCATGCAGCCACTACACTAATTATCACAGATCTGTCGCTGGCCTTGAGAACATTGTGTTGTTTATTGCAGAAGAGTGAACTGTCAAAGCCTGGAGGAGGCCAGCAGGCAGCAGGCCTTTAATTCTGTAAATTTGGTTGGAGAGGATGAGGACATTGTCTTCTGCAAGGAGCGAACGGGCACTCAGAATGACCATCCCAGACAGCTGAGGAGTGTCGACTGCTGTGAGCGTGCTTCAAGGCTCCATTGGAGCACTTAAGCACTACATGCCCATTCCATTACCCACAGTTGGTGTCCCAATACTGAAGATCTAGGTCATAGCAAGAGCACAGGAATAGAGCTGGCCAGCCTGGATCCGGATGTGAAAACGTCAGTAATTTTCGCCATTGAGAATTTGATCATAACCCACGCTGTCTTAAAAACACAATGTAGACATCTAACTAGCTATGGCAGTACAAAACGATTGTCTGTGGTCATAAAAGGTTTGTTGCTTGTTTTAACAAAAACATCTTTTATTCACAATTTCATGCGGAAGCACTACTCTACCCAACATCCTGAAGTGCGAAGCAATGTAAATTGGCGCCTTTGATTGGTGGATAGTCCAGCTGCCACAAAAGTTGTTCATGGCAATGAGACAAAACCTTTCTGTGCTAGGAGGGAGCAATGTCTGCAGGAAAATGGCAGCAGGGGAAGTAAGAAATGATCAAGTAAAACATGTTTTTCATGTAATTAAACTTTAATCTGCTCGCAGCACACTGTAGGAAGTTAGTCATTGTGATGTTCTCAATTCAATACAGGCCTTGGTGAATTATTGTTAGGTTATAAGTCAAGTCAAGTTTCAACATTAGAAATTGTATCGCTTGTTTACATCTTCTTAATGATGATTCACAAATTCATATGAATGAAAGGTCTAAGAAAATTTGGCTTGCTGGTCTGACCGCAGCCAAGAAAGTCATTGTTCAAGTTTGGATCCCTCCTCACAATCTATCATTGAATCACTGGCACTGGCACTGTTGCTCTTGGGTGCTCCTTCTGTGAAGCGGATGAGACAATACTATTGTAAAAGGCGCTTTATAAATAAAACTGAATTGAATTAAAAAAAAAAAAAAAAGAAATTGTATCGCTTGCAGTGACAAGTAGTTGCTTCTCTCAGGAGTAAGAAATATGTACACAGTCTTGTACCTTTGCCTTTTTTAATAGTTTTCATCAGTTTTTTCACTTAGAATGAAAGTTCATATGGTGATCAGGTACCCTGTAGCTGGCTGGGCTGAGTCAAGTCTTAAATCGCTTTAGAACCAGGCTTTTTGAAACGTTTATGGAAAAATTCATAGAATTTTTTCTTCCATTGCACTGACTTCCAGGTATACGCATATGGAGCTCTGGCATGTCCTATAAGAACCATGGTCTACAGTGATGCAGGTGTCATAGAGCAGAAGTAAAGTCACCAACTGACAATCTGTTGATTTGGGTTTGATTCTCAAACTCCATGTTGCAATTCTGAATTGTTTTGGACAGTGACTGCCAAGTACCAGTTACTTTACTTTGCTAGTGATTTGGTCTCTTAAGTCTCAGGCCTCTTCTAAACTGATCAAAAATAAATGTATAGGGGCAAGATACATGACAGCTGTGAGTATCTGTTGGGGAGCTGGAACTAAATGGCCAAGCATTAGATTTCCTCTAGGTAGTTAATGATGGACCATTGTAGTCTATCATGGTTACTACTGATTATCATTTTCCTCCATGACCCCTGGCAGTTGGGTTAGCCCCTTGAGTCGTGGATCTGCCCAAAGTTTCTTCCTAGACTAACTAAACATAAGGGAGTTTTTCCTTGCCCCTGATGCTCTTGGGTGCTCCTTTTGTAAAGCGGCATGAGAAAATACTATTGTAAAAGACGTTATATAAATTTAAAAAAATATAAATAAAGTGTTTTTTACACTTTGTTTTTGCTGCTCTGGTGGCACACATGGCTGCTTGGGCAGTGAACAAGGTTTTGTGATTGACTGCTACCTCTGCTGCTAAGTGCTTAACGACACAGCGTGGGCAGGCAGGAAACTAAACAGATGTCAGGTGCAACAAGAATGATGGAGTAAGATGAGCGAGAGATAGAAGAGAGAATGAGGCAGCCTGGGAAGCCAAAGGCAATTAGCTAGGCACAACAATGCCCACACTGACTGACTGCATTCAACTCCACTCCACTGCCAACCCCACACATCTTTTGCACATCATGGAGTACCTGCACAATGACAGCTGAGGCAGAGGTTGGCATCCAGAGCCTGAATGTGTACAACATTCTAGAGCTGACATGTTCATACTGAGAAAATGACACCAGTCATTTAGTTGCTGTGACCAGATACTAAATGCCTAAACAGAATAGCACTGCCTTTTCATACCGCACACTTTTTACTGTTTTACTGGGTTCATTATAACGTTTCTCAAGTTAGATTTGTCAACATGTCAGTGCCTAGCCTGGTTGTCATAACTGCCTTTGCTCTGGATAGTTTGCCAAGTGGTGGAATCAATTTCCCTAGCTCCTTAGCTTCCCTAACTCAGGCAAATGAAAAGAGTTGGAAATAGGCCTAGTTACCATCCTGAGCTGCAGAACAAACTCAAGGTCTCAGACGGATTTTGCCAGGCTAGTCAGTGTCCTACCGTTTAGTAAATATAATCCAGTGTTAGATTTCTGTCTGGTCATATATTACAGAGACACTAATAAAAAATGTATGCTGTCTTTAGGTTAAGTTACCAGTTTTATTGTCACTTTGGTGGTCAAATTACTCATTACGGGGTGAATGAAGGCCCTCTTGGCAGCCTCTTTGCAAATTTATAGTACTTGCAAGATGCCTGTGTTGCCCCATCGCAGAACAAAGCCAAGTAACTTACATATGAGCCATATGAAATTAAGTTTATTATCTTGTCAGTCAACAAGACACTTCAAAAATGGGTTCCTATTCTTTGTTTTGCAAACATATCCACAAAGACACTGGCACATTGACATAAGTTTCAAAAAATGTGTCAACTGTAGGGGGAGCTCCATTGTAACCAACTCATCGTATTGTCAACAAATTATTTGGTTCATGAAACACGTCTACAATAATACTTTAAATGTGAAGATTTTTAGTGTGAATTGTGCAAAGTGAGGGAGAAAGAGAAGAAAGAGAGTCTTTCAGTTCAAACATACAGCTTAAGCAGTAACATTATAACTAAAACATTTGCCAAAACATGATCAACACCCATGCACTTTCCAAGAGGGCAATAAATCAACAGTTCACAAAATCCATATGGAAGGTAATCCAGATAATCTCAGTCTATCAAAAAACAAAGCAGTCTCTCAAAAAACAATCCCACCAGCAAAAATAGGGGGAAAAAGGAGTGTCACACTTTATTTTCAGTTTCAGCCCAACAGTATATTCCACAAAAAGGCAAAGAAGGAGACAGTAATCCATACAACATTAGCAATCTGTGTATCATTCAAGTACTCAGACTTTAGGAGTTCTGGAGGATTTCAGAAAATTTTTACCAGCATCCATATACCCCCATTTATTTCTCTTTCCACGTCAACATTCAGAAAAGGAGCATGTGATATAAAAGGACTATAGACATAAGACAGGGAGTGAGAAGTTGTATAGACCCAATAGATTTCCTTGGTTCATGTTCACCCTGGATTTCGCATGTAAACGCCCATATACTTTAAAGTGAAGGTAGACCATTCAGTTCCTGATTATGTAGAGGAATATTTTATGTGGCTGATACTACAAAGCACCCCCCCCCCACCGCCACCAGACTAGATGTGTCAAGAGTAGGAATGAAGTAGGGCTTTAGACTCACCACACTTGTGTTGTCGGTTGAGTTATCAGGGATCTCTGTAATTTAGGGATCTTAACTTCTTTTTTACAGTTCATGGTCCAGTTCACTTTGGCACCAGTTTGGCTGAGAATCCTCCTCTCACAGTCCTCTGTCCTCTTCCACTCAACATCCTTCTTGAGGTTGTGAAGAGGGGTGGCCAGATCAGTGAAGTTTTTCATGAATTTATGATACCAGTCGGCAAGACCAAGAAACCTCTGGGGCTCTTTGATGTTTTAAGGCTGAGGTATACACTTGTGACCTTGATCTTCTTAGAGTCAGCTGCAGTTTTTTCACAGGGCACTTGATGGCCTAAGAGGTCTTAAGGAAGTTATATTTCTTTAGGTTGAGGGTCAGTAAGGCTGTGTGGAGCCTCTGAAACACCTTCCTTGGATCTGCCAGGTAGTCAGCCTCATATTTTGAAAACATGATGATGTCTACATAAACAAAACAGCATAACCCCCTTCATCTCAAATAAGGCATTTTCCATGAAGTGTAAATTGCAGGTTGATCTTCACTACCAATTAATGTGTACAGAAAGCATTCAGTATGTATGTATTCCACCCACATTTTTGTCACAAAATGTGTTAAAATAACATCTATTGTGGTTTCAGCAAAGGTAGCATGTTTGTTAACATAAGTGGTGGGTGACATCACATGAGGGAGTCGTAGTGACCCATACTCAGCTTTACAATGGATAACGACTAGGAGACTGAGGAGGTGGGAAAACCATCAAATTCTTTACGGACCGCAGTCCTACAATTCTGAATCTGTCAGGCATGAGAGAGGGGAGAAAACTGCCAGAAATCATGGCCCTCAAAGAGGTATTAATACTTGGTGTAAGGAGAAGGAGTGGAGGGTTGGCTAGCTAAGTAGCTAGGAGAGCTAGTCTAAGATAGCCTTGCACAAAATTAACCTTGAATATTGAATGACATTAGGAAACAAGCCAAAGTCTTTTCAAAGGTTTGCCATAATACAGAATAGCAAGGAGGGGCAACGACTAAAGACATTACTTAAATGGTGTCAGAGGTCCTAATCAGAGCCTCAGATATGTACACTACACAGGCAACAATTGCTAGCCATCACGTTAAGACAAACGTCATGTTAAAACTATGTCCTTCATCTACCCATGTATGTATCCATTTCTCACAATTTAATTAGTGATGCTCATTGTCAGAAAGAAAAGAGAGATGTCCCAGTGTCCCTATCACTTTGTTGGACATGTGTTTGTGTGGGCTGTGCCACCCAATGGAATCAGCAGTGGAGAGTATGTGCTCTCACATTGTGTGAGGTGAACGTGTTTTGGTCGGCTCGCTTTGTTTTAGCTTCTTCTTACCCACTGTAGGTATAGTTAGCATCATGCTAGTTCACAGTGCAAGCTTTGTAAATAAACTCATTGTTTTGGATATAGTGGAAGGGCTTCCTGATTGTACTGTGCCTATATTTCAATAAAGTTTTGAAATCAGCGCTTAGTTAGCAGGCATTACTATGTAGACAGGTATGTGAGAAGATCATGAGCTAACAAAACTTCACTGTCAAAAAACTCGTAATTTGCTCGTAAATAAATAACAAGAAAATATATAAATAACAATTGTCTGGTAGCGTGTGTTGTTGTGTGTCTGCATATTAATGGAGTTGTATATACAAATATAAATTAAGTTAAACAATTTGACCCTTGACCAGCAGATCTGAGGTGCCTCATGCAGCATTCTGGTTTCGAGGCATGCTGCCTGAACCCGCTTGTTTTGCGAGTAGGGTACTCTCCTTTGAACTTATGGACCCTCTGCCCTGTTTTAGGCAGATTAGCACATACCGCTTCAACACAATAATTAATTCTAGTCGATTCCCTCTTATGATGTCACACTCTGCCTAGTAGAAGTGAGAGGGAGCGCTTGAAGCCACTGTTAAAAATACCAAGTTTTTATATTATATTCAGCTTTTTGGTATCGAAAACCATACAAAACAAGGGTGGCAGTTCTAATATTTATGTTAAATAAGAATATCGCATCAACTGAAAAATGTAACCTGCAATTTACATTTTAAGCCTCTGAAATGTGGCTCTCGTGCTGTTGAGGGTTGGTCTTGTCCATTGCAACTTGCCAGTACCCTGAGTGCAAACCCAAAGAGCTGAACACATATGTACCAGAAAAGGACTCAAGGATATCATGGATCTATGGCATGGAATAGGCATCAAGCAGGGTCTTATTGTTCAGGTGCCTGTAGTTTCCCATCAGGCTTAGGCACTAAAACATCTGAGGGCCCATGAGGAGGAAGAAGGCTCAGTGATCCAATCAGCTTCCATCTCCTTCAGTTTAGTTTTTTCCACCAAATGACAAGGCTTATGAACACTGAAACAATGACAGCCTAAGCCTGTGCCTGTCAGTCTTTTCACTACAACACGTTCCACCCCCTCCCCCAACACACACACACATACACTCTCTCTCTCAACACACAAAAATACTATTTATTTATTACTTATTTTTGAGGAGCAGAAACACAAGAATTTTACTCTCTTATATTAGTATAATGAGATGTAATAAAGACTATCTTCAATCTTGAGTCTTGAGTCAATCTCTTGATTAGACACTTTATAAACTGGGTGGCGCAAAACGACATCTTCAGTCAGCTGGATGGTGTATGCCACAACAGTTGTTCTCCCCAGCTTTCCACAGCAGATGGATGGCCACTCATTCACCAGCAGTGGCAGCTCAGGTCTAGGCTGCTGGGGTAAGTCAAACAAGACTTTAGCTGCTTTTACTGTACACCATTCACTTTCCCACTCATTCTGGACAGAGGACTCATAATCATAAGCAAAGTCCTCGATGAACTCATTTGAATTTTGGGTACGATTACGCAACTGTTCTTTAATTTCCTGAGTGAAATCAGTGGATAGAAATGCTGATAAGAATGCAGTTTTAAATTCCGTCCATGTATGAATGTTCTTCCGCTCTGCTATCCATCATCTTCTGACTAAGCCTTTCAGCACAGAAGACGGTGTGGCCAATGTCACTGTCTGGTGTAGGTCCTAAATCCAGAAATTCTGTACATATCTATACATATTCCGCACATATCTCTATGTAAGTCATTGAGTCTTTTGTTTTAGTGTCACCACCAAATTCATGAAAACTCAGTTTAATGGGGAGTTTTTGATGTTTGTGCACAATCAGTTAGGGATCCACACGCTCTCTAAAGGGAATATGAGGGTGCTCTCACAAGGATCCAGGATCAAGAGATATTTGTGGCCTGCCTAACCTGCCTGCCTCTCTCTTCAGTTGGTTCAGCTAATGGCCACAACTAAAGCCACTTCAACAAGCTGCTCTGCCATATGTGATAGAGGGCGGAAAAGAGGTTTGGAAATGAGGGACTATCAGTATAAAAGAAAATTAAAAAGTTAGTACAATACAAGAACAATGAAAGAAAGCACATTCATTTTCCCGTATAGGACACCACTGTAACAAATTTAGTGCTTGTTGTCAACAAATTCGGTATCAACTCCTATGAACTCAGTATTCATAAACATTATAAAAACATTCATAAAGGATTATAATGCATTCATAGCTGTTTATACATTCTAATGACTGTGCTTATAAGGCATTATAATGTTATCATATAAGCCTTTACATCTGAAGTGTCACAAAGCATTATAAAGCTTCAATTTATTAATTGTCCTTTTATATGCCTGATTGGTCATGCCAAATAATGAAGAGTTACAAGCGCTCAGCGCAAGTAAAGTGAGATGAACACATAATTACTCATGGAAATCAATAAGGCACCATTACAGACAATAAGTGAAGTTGTATGTTTCCCTATCAAAGTATCAATAGACCAAAGAAGATTATAATACTTTGTAACACTTCAAGTTGTAAAGGCTCATATAATGACATTATAATGCCTTATGACAACAGTTATGAATATTAATGTCATTAGTTACAAGATTGTATTATAACCCTTTATGAATGCATTTATAATGTATGTCTGTAGAATGTGTTACCACAAATTCTTTGGTTCATGAAATACGTATCCAAAGATATGTAGTAGGAGAAAGTAATCCATACGAGGCAATAGCAATCTGTATGTCATTCAGTTCTGGTGGATATCAGGTGGAGTTTTTATTCTACCGGCATCTATCTACCCCCATTCATTCCTCTTTTCACATGTGTGTTCAGAAAATCAGCGTATGATTTAAAGGGAGAAGGTGTGTGCATGTGACAGTGACAGTGGAGAATAGGGGTGGCAACTGATAGGATTTTATCAATATCAATGCCATTGCATTTGCACATCGGCCCGATTCTTTATCAGTTGTCTTGTGAATTCCTTACTCTACTATCAAGATGACCATAGCAGCTTATTAGAATGAGAGAATCCATGCAGAGCTGTGGCTGTGGAGCAGTGTTCTGACAAACATGCCGGCATTAATAAGAGGAATTGATTGTGTCTAAGAGATACAATTCCAGTGTATTGAAGCCTTCGATTTTCAGCTCTACTTGATTCCCAGTTCTCCATTCCCACCCCTAGTGGAGAATCCTATAGACTTCCTAAGCTCATGCTCACTCTGAATTTCTCATGTAAAAGTGAGGGTAGAAGAACATTCAGTGCCTGGACAGGCTTTCTATATATGAATTCACAGACATTTTAATATGAAATCTAAATGAATGTCTTAGACAATAGACCATATTTATTTTACTCATTAGTAAATAAGAAATTAACATTAACATTTTATGTGGCTGATGCTGCACCATAACAAAAAACCCTAGACTTGCTTGGTGTCCTTATATATCACCAATGAAAAATGATTTGATTTTCACCAACTGGCTGTTGCCAGGCACTAAAAATAATGAGCAGAGATTTTATGCCACAAACATAACCAGTTGTTAATATTTCACAGAACTATTTCAGTTCCAGGCACTGACAGCTTTTACACCTAATCATCCAGCAACCATTGTCGGTGGGGAACCATGGAAGCTATGCTTAGGCCCCCAGTTTAACCTGCCCAGTTAGATTCTAATAGCTCTAATCCTGCTGCAGGGTTACATATATATTTAGGGTTATAAATATATTTAGGGTTATATATATATTTATCAGATGTTTTGCCAACATGCATGTATCTCCATATGACACAGAGGAACTCCTCTTTCAACACTTTAGTTTCCTGGCTGATGTGTATCTTGTGAAATAAACCTGAGATTGAGGCCATTGCTTTCACCATTGATCACTGCCTCTGTTGCTGTACCTGCAGTGGCCTCTGGTGGATTCTCTCTCACTGCCTTGCCACATTGGAAGCAGCGGCACCAGATGGCCCTGTTGGGGTGTGGTTTGGATGTCCTCTGTTATTTTCCTTCTCTTTTCTCCAAACGTTCATGAACACTGATTCCCATGACTTCCTGTGGGTCACACATTTGGTGAAGCAATCGACAAGAGACACTTTATTTGGCTTTATGGCAGTACTGGGTGTCCCAAGCATGTCTGTGCCAAAGAGGCGAGATAAATGACTCTGTGGTTATCAACTGTCCATATGCAAATGATAACAAACACAGCTGTGACAATTGATTTAGAAACCCTCTTTCCTTTATCTGACTTTCAAAAGAGACAAACTCCCACAATGTTATTCTTTTTTGTCAAGCTTTCAAAGAACTTTCTTTTCTGTACTAAGTCTGACACTTATCTAGAGCCTTTATTTCCATTCAATCTGGTATGGCATATTTGAAGGACAATTATCTTTGTCTTTTTCAGAAATATTTCTCCATTTTCTTGTCTGCAATTAAGAGGAAGCTAGAGAGTGAAAATGGACTAATCCTTAATTACAGTGTGTGTTTTATGTGTGTGTCACGGATGAGCTTTTATCCAAGCCTAATCATTCCCCCCCACTATGCATTGTAGTGAACTCCCTCACTTTTTGATTAGGGTGTTTGCACTGATAATTAGATTGGGTGGGCCCCATGTCATTCAACCCATGACAAATGATCTTTTAAAATTCTGAAGTATTGGTTGACAAGCTCAATGTCTGCACAATATGGGATTTACAGTAACACCAGCAGAAGGTTATAAATGTTTGACATATTTTATTCTTTCACACATCAGCTAAATCTAGAGAAATTTCAGCTGTTGGAAAAACATACTGGTGATTAGCCACTGCATATTAGTATGTGTCTATACAGCATGTAGCAGCATTTACACATTATTATGCAGGGTTACTGATCACCTATGAAATCTGTTTACATTATACATCACATAGATTGCTCTTGGGTTCTTTTTCTAAAGTGTTTAAGTAAGTGTTAGGTGGCCCAGAAATCTAGACATACCGTATGTGCCGGCTTGTCAAAGATATTTTAGATGAAAGTGAAGTGGGAGACCCTGAGTATGGATTGTGATTTTCACTTAGCATCCAATTTGTTTTCTTTTTCTGTTTACATCTCAGAAGCTCATTAAATAGGCCTACAGTAACACAATGGTTTTCACACACAGAGAATCTGTTGCCTTATCATGGATTCTTCAGAGTCTGATAGGGTCAGGCACTGTCTTCATTCTGCTGTAGTTTGACATCGAATGAGTTGTGACATTTTCTTCAGGGAATGTTCTTATCTCAATTTGCATAAAATAATCCCTGAGTGTTTACTGGCAATGAAACCTTTGGGATGTGTCTTCTGATAAAGATTCCTTGAATTATTTTTCCAGTTGTCTGCACAATGTGAGTTTTGCTACTATTTTGTGTGGGTGACCAAATTCACAAAACATGGAAATATGACTCTGTTCTACTACCTGATATATCTATGGTGGTGAGATTATGTATGAAAGATCCAAATATGCTAAACAGCTCATCACTAAAAGCATCTAATAAAGCCCTTGGGACAATCCATTGTTTGGATTAGACTGTTCCTAATGCCTAGTCTGAATCCTAATGAAATCAGTGATCCTGAACCCCCAACAAGGCCAGAGATAATCAATAGTGTTTAGAAAATATAGAATAGAGCAAGTCAAACATGAATCTACTTTCAGCTGCATAGCAACATTAGCTACTTTAGGAGATCAGTCCCTGTGGTGTGCAGATTCAAATGCACGTGTTAAACAGAATTACACAGTTATGTAAAATATGATTGCACAAATAATATTAAATTGATTACTTTTAGCCTACACATCAATAAATCAATTAATCTGCAAATTAACAAGTTGTAACTTTAATTCTGATTCATGCACTCTCATCACAGTTTTTCAAGTGGAACATATTCATCAGACCATGGTCATTGGCTATTTTGTGAGAACGTACAGCTGCTTTACCCTGAACTGCTGATGATAGTTGGTGATGATATGCTTATCAAACGATACATATGCTACAGAGTCCTGGGCGGCTAATGAAGACAGAGACTTAAGCTCCTGCCTGCTTGACTGGGCATTAATTGAACAGTCTCTTCTCTTCCAATCCATATCCAACAGCATGGAAGAGGTACAAAGAAAAAAAACTCCTGGCGGCACAAAGCCATTGAAACATCTGGTGCTGTGTGCTGTGTGCCGTGTGCTGTGTGCCGTGTGCTGTGTGCACGGATGTGCGTTCAGGTTAATTGTTTGTCTTCCTTGACAGCAAGCTGACAGGTGAGCATCATATTAAAATTCACATCAAGCATCAAGCGTGAAGTGCTGAAATGGATTTTTTTTCCAGGTTGTAGGGGACATGATGAGCCAGAGTCTTAAGGGGAAAATGCTGTAGGATATGTTAAGCCATGGAAAGGTGGTTCATCAAGGCTTTTGCGCTGCAGCAATTGGAAATCATTCACAAAAGAGATTATTTGGACCACTGGTACCTGATCGGTTCGGACATGTCAAGGACCGGAGGTTCCAAAAAAACCCTTTCATTTCCAGCCACACTGAAACTAGAAAATGTTAGCAATGACAAAATAATTGTCATTTAGACAGATTTTAATTGCACACAATTATATTAAATGTGAGGTAAAATTGCCCTGTAAAATTCTGACTGTGTCCAAGAACAAGGAAGCAAATCCAATTCTGAACAATTTCTACTGCATTGGTTTAGAATCTTCAACACATAGACAATTTTTCAAGTTTTGTGTGTATAGATTAGATGAATGTTTCTGACAATTACTAGCATCTGTTAGTTCCGCAATTAAAGGAAACAAAAAGAAATATAATTTCATATAATAATATATAGTTGTGATCAGCCTGACTGTATACATTCTTAGTATGTTTAACATTAGTTACGCTTCTATTTTTACATTAGAGTTTACCTATTAGCAAAATGTAGTGGTTTTGTATTGTAGGCTACATTGCTTTGGATAAAAGCATCTGCCAAGAATTAATAAACATAAACAAGACCTCCTTATATTTAAGGCTTGCCAGTTCACCTGGCAAACCTATAAGCTATACATTTGTATTATGTCTGTATGGCTGCAAACCTCTAATGAAGAAAGCTAAGCAACTGTGATGAAATTTTCCTTACCTCCTTCCTCCATTGTATGATTTTTAACTGAACTCTTTGAACTAATTTCACTCAGGCCCAAACTTGCTTGATTGAGTTAGCAAGGCTTTGTCACTCCTTCAAAGTGTTTCAACAAAATAAGTTAATTTCAAAAACAAAATGCTGACAAAATCCAATCATTACGCTCATGCCCAATTATTCTGCAACTGTTTTATGCAATTCTGCAATTATGACACTGCAATGTCAATTTCAGACACGAACAGTTTACTCCTGAGCTGTCAGGAAGGGGTTAATTAGCTAGTGAGTTTTTGGGCCAAAACCAGGCCTAGGTCCTGGACACAAGGGAAATTAGATGATTGAGAAGAAGTGAAATGGGGTATGTAAAACCTATTGGACTGGGGGCTATGTTTCCATCTGACTATACGCTGGTGTCAGCGTCAGATGAAAGGAAGGAAAAGTTAGACAGGAAACGACAAATGGACAGCAAGAGAGAGAAAGAGAAAGGGAGAGAGAGAGAGAGAGATGGGCGAGCCAGCAAAGGTAATGACAGTGAAAACTGTAAGGGTGATAGAAATGAAGAAGCTAACTAAAGAGCGGCATACTGAGCAACACAGACGGCCCATGAGAATACCCAGGGAGAGGGAGAGGGATGCAGACAAAGGAAAGGAAAAGATAAAGACAGAGACTATAAGGTTCAGAGATAAAGACACAGACAGAGAGGTTCACAGAGAAATAATGAAAGTGAGACAGCTTGCAAATTGAAGATTTGTGTGTGCAGTGTGTAGCAATGAGATATGCCCACCAGAGGCTGATGAATTCTTGTTTGCTCATATGCATTAACAACCGTGGCCCACCACAGCACCACAAGTGGCCACACTTATGCTCTTTCCACTTTTTTCAGTGCCAAGTGCAATACATCTGAAAAACAAGCTTATTTGGGGATTAGATATAAATCAACAACAAATACTTGACAATACGTGACACACAAATTCTCTTTTGAAATGCTTCTGGATGTAGAAAAGACAAAGAATAAGCACACATCAGTTTTTTACATGTGCCTGAAATGTAAATAAATGGACCTTTTTTACAACATTGCCTGCAACTTCAGTCCATCTATTGTAAACGACTTTATGGTGGCGTTTTCTTTTTCAATAGCATATACAGCACTATAATTTTAACTGCTTTCTAGCTTTTCATGGTTCAAATGATGTAAAGTGCTCAACCGTTTTACATCAATACATTCATATTCAGCTGCAGAAAAAACACCATGCTGTGTGTATTTATGTGCATTCCCTTTGCTAGACTTTCAAACGGAACCATCTGATATCTTGAAAGTGATGGCAATAATTAACTGTTCTTCTTACCATATTTCATGTTGTGAATCAAAACGAATCTGTCATGCTTGCTTTCAGGGACAAGAAAGTATTTCTTGCTATCAGGAAACTGTGCGTTACCCCCTTTGAAAAAGTGCGCTCTGAAATATGCAGAGGAAAAGTGTCCTTGCAGTCAGCTGCCATGGAATAATCAGCCAAATGAGTTTTCAGCTGGATGTTTAGAGCTTTTCAGTCTTACAGGATCCTGCCAGGTATAGGCTGCTGCTATGGTCCAAATTCATCAAGAACAGGTCTATTCCACTCCGCTGTGCTGACCTGGCTCTCTGCCCTGGTCCTCTCACAATCTCCCATTTCAGTGGATAATCACAGTTAAGCTGGAGATGTCAGCTCGTTCCATTTCACTATGACTTACAGTAGGTCAGGTTTCCAGTAGAATGCCAAATGTGTCTTTCCCAGAGCAAAGAACACATTTTCCATCAATGTATCTCCAAACAGGAGCTTTTGGTGGGATTCTAGGGATTTAAGTGGTTCAGCAGTGTCTTTGTTAATAACTGATATATGCCTGTGAGGTTTTCTTTCCATGTTGACAAGCAAGTGATCCACTTTCCACCCTTTTAAAATAAAATAAAAGTAAAAAACAAAAATGAAAACAGTACTAAAACATCATATCATCAATCATCAATATCATATCATATTGATTAGATATCATTACTTACCAGACAAACAGACACTGATTAATTTGCCATTTCATTTTTTGCATGTGCAAAGTGACAATCTAAATTGCACAGCCACAGGTTAAAACACTAACATTATTCATTCTATGAAAAGTTTCGCTTTTTGGGTTATCAAGTCATATCTGCTAGCCACCTCACACACAAGATAAAACAATGTTAGTGAGTTTTGAATACATCATTTAAATAAACAGGGTTCCCACACATCCTGGAAATTTTAGAGGTGGCTTTTCACGGTAAACACCTGGAAATTGATTCAAATGTTAAAATGTCACTGTATCACTGAAAAAAAAATCAGTTTATTCTACAGGGCAAAAAAAACACCAGTTGGGGTTGCTAAAATTTCACTGTACACACAATTCTGTTATTTTTACAGGAAGCTTGACTGTGAGAACTATACCGTGATAAACAGACAATTACTTTATTTTTACAGAAAAAATCCCAGCAGCTCGATGCAGGAACTTTATCCTAATAAGAGACAATCGTCACTTCAGCCCTCCACCAATATGGGCTATGGCAGAGTGGCTAAAGTAGTGGTTGTCTTGAACTTTATGCCATCTCCACACAGGATTGCTGTAGATCAACCAGAGCTCTACAGCTATTGAAGTACAGTCACCCTGAAACTGTGAGTGAGAATCTGCAAAAATGTTCTGATGAGCTGTAATTTTCAGTAAAACCGCTAATGCAATGCAAAGATCCAGCAATGCAGTAAAGAGTTCCTTTGACAGTTTCATCAGTGGTTATCCCACTCTCCTCTAACACTTTTAAGTCAGCCACCAATTCAGAGAAAACCTTAGCATGGCCAAACTCTGTAAAATCTTTCTCTCTACAGAGTAACACCAGTTGCATGTGGTCAACAGTTGATCAGATATGGGGGAGCAAATTTAGAATAGGGAAATACACAGCCAAAAGTTTATGCTTCCTTCTAGCTGAACTCAAAGGTACAAGTCGGTACACGACCAACTTAAAGGGATACGCCTTATTGATGAGCCACCTCAGATGGCAGCCTACTAACCAACTCTCGGGCTATTTTTTTTCATGCAACCTCTACTGAATATACCAAATCCTCAAAATGTATATAATTATATACTTCATAAAAATATCTGCACTTGATGTGACAAAAACTCCGCTGTTCCTCCAAAAATGGCCTGAATGTTTTCACAAGTTGCAATGGTAGCCTACAGATTTGTCTGACTTGCCTGGTCACACCCTCTTATGATTATCGCTTCTCTATACAGTGCTAGTGTGGATTTGATTCCATTGAGCTTGTTGTCTCTGTTGGCATATTACTGTATCCAATCAGCAAACAGAGGGAGGAGTTGTGAAAACTGAGCTAGAATGCTATCAGTCAAGGCAGGGGTGCCTTTTTTGATGGGCAATTCCACTGTGGAGTTTCTGTTAACTATTTTGAGAGATTTGAGAAAATAATAGTAGTAGAAATATATTCATTGTAATATATGATAATTATGATAATTATAATAGTCTTAAAATATGTGTTATATGTGATATTAATATTATGTTTTTTATTAATATCATTATATTGTTATATTGTGTTTTTGTGTAAAGAATTACAAAGGAGAATGAGGAAGTTGATCATAAATTCAACAGCCTTGTTGTGAGTAAAATGACAGAGAATGTCTTTTTTGGTGAAAATATGGACAGTAGACTGTGTAGAGTCGATTGAAAATATATAACCTCATGACGTCATGTGACGGACGGAAGTTACATCATCATTCAAGGAACTCTTACTGACGCGGGAGTTTAACCAGCTGAAGGAGAACTGTTGTGCTTTACAGTTACAGCTGGCTTATTTAAATCAGTCTTTGCCTATTAAATGAATAAAATTACGTACTCGCATTAAAATGGCTCTTGCAAATCACGTTGATCTACCGCCGAGTCTGGCTTGTTTGAAAGTAAGTAAATTCTGCGACTAATCAAATGCAAATGATATGGGCTAATGTGAGATAACCTTAGCCAACTGTGTTTATAACAACCCCCTAACAGTTGCGACATCATTACTTAAGTTAAGGTGTACATACTGTGTGCCATGTAATCCCTTCAAACAAAGTTTGCTCCGTTACCCACTCAGCCTAACGTTAGTTAGTTACTCGTTTTCAACGTTAGCAAGCTCTCACTAATGTTAGCTAACAATAAGCTACCATGTATAAGTTAACTGCCGGCATCATACTGCCAAAGTTAATGTCAGATCGGTTAGTATTTTGGTCAGTTTTAGCCAAGTGCTATGCGTTGTTGTTGGTGTGGGGTTCTGCTCTTGACCACTTTATGTTTAGTTTATGAACTGATTTCTATCCATGCAGAATATGGACACTTTGCTGAGATGTCCGATATGTTTTGACTTCTTGAGCATTACCATGATGTCGCAGTGTTCTCACAATTGTAAGTACGCCTGAGGAATGCCACATCTTTCTTCTGCACGCCTGTGCTCTCTCTGATATCTCTGTCTGTCTCTTTCCATTTCAAAACTTTACAACTTCTCTCACACAATGTTACTTCATGATGATGTGCAGTACACAATGTGACGGCTAACATCAGGGCTGTATTCACGATGATACTTTTGACCTGAAGTAACTGAAGCTCAAACCAGTATTCTGTGTTTATTTTTAGACTTACCACCACAGGGGAGTTTTTGCTTGCCCCTGCTCTTGGGTGCTCATTGCTGTAAATATATAAATATACAATATTATTGTATAAATTGAATTGAATTGAACCATTTTTTTTTCTTTAAACAGTTTGCTCCCTCTGCATACGAAAGTTTCTTTCTTACAAGCTGCAGTGCCCTGTTTGTAATTTGGTAAGTACAAAACACCCTGAGGTATTGCTCGCACAAGTTTTTGTGCAGCTTGTGGTTTAATTTGACTCACAGGAAAGATGTTAAGTCCCTTGTCTTAGAATAAAGACCTCTCACATTAGCCGATCAAGAACTAAGACATAACATGGTGGCAGTCACATGTGTAATGATGTACCCAGGATCTATTAGGGCAGTATTTTCATGGTTGACTACAATATTTACAGCAACAGAGGCCAATCAAGGCCAATCGGCATTCAAGCTTAGGTTAAGAAAATACCCCAAAACACACCAGTATGAAGGAGGAAATGATAACACTGGGTTCCCGCGGTCTTGGAACACCTTGAAAAATCATGCAATTTGAAAAGCCAATTTTCCAAGAGTGGAAAAATTGTGGAATTTAGTAAATCATTGAAACTTTTGGTAAAGTATCAAAATAGTTTTATCTTGCTAAGTAACTACAAAAATAAAATGGAAGTAGCAATGGTGGGTGAGATCACATTAATATTATGATTAGATACAATCATACAGCCAATTACATGGCGTTTGTGTGTGCATGTGTGTGTGGTAGGTACATTAGACAAGAGGCCAAAATAGAAATGGGGATGTCAGGATTGGGGAAATCAGTCTTCAAATATAGTCAAATATAGATACAACACCATTACCAAAACAACATTTGTGAGTATTTCACTGTATTTATCAAGCAGGCACATTCCTTCATTGATTCGTGAAATAAACCCCAACACCACCACCTCAATGGAGGTATACGGTGCCATGGATGCACCCCCCTCCACGCTCATGATGGATTGGACACAGACAATAATTTGGGTTCCCCTGAAACACTTTTAACACAATGGGCCCCTGGCAGCCGGTAATGCAATAAGGGCCAATAACGTAATAACCGCCAATAACTTTGGTTGTTTTTTATGGGATAAAGTAAATAATATAATAACTTGCAAATGAAGTAACTAAATTTCTGAACCAATAATGTACAACTTTTTACCAATAATGTAACAAGTTAATACATAATAAGTTATTGCAGTAATGTAAATAATGTAATAAGTTATTATGTTATTAGATGGCAATTATGTTATTAGTTGGATGAATTAAAAACATTGAAAATGTAATAATTGTGTAAATAATTGACACACTTCTTTTAGCATTTGGTGTTACTACTGTCTCTTTTAAAACTTGTAGCTACTTAAAGCCAGACCACATACACACAAACACACCTACACTCTCACTCTGACTCTCTCTCTATCACTCAATTGATCAGTCTATTTCTTTTGACTGCCACAGCACAGTCATATAGGTGAAGGCATTGTAGCTTTTGTTGGGCACCCCCCCACATTGGGCCTAAAGTTCAAAGACGGGTTGGCCGAACACACTTTTTGCTGAATGTTTCGACCCCTCAACCACCCATATTTGGTGTTGTGGCCCCTAATGGTAAAAAGACATAACCAGGCTTTTTTTTTTTTTTTTTCTTCAGTAAATTTTGGTTGACCATCGTTGGGACACCTAGTCCCACTGAGCCCATCATGCTTACGTTAAAAGCTATTTAAACTATTACATGCATACATTACCCCCCCCCCACACACACACACACACACACTCTCTCAACCCAGGCACAGACCTCCCTGGAAAATGGATTCATTGGACTTGCTTCTTTCGTAATTACTCGGTAACCAAAGATGAAATTTTAGTGGTATGTAGGTGCCAAGAAGCTGCATCAAATGAGCTGCCTCAACCATTTCAATTTGCCAGTTTGGGATTTTTCTTGTAGGCTGTTGTGCCAACATGGAAAGTATCATACTAGAGGCTCAAAATTATCAAGGAAAATGGTCGTACTTGAACCAAAAGCTTAAAATATAGCGTTTTTTTCCTCCAAACAATTTTACTCCATTTGCATGTTCTATGGGCTATCTGAGTTGATGTGAGTAGGGAGTATGGGCAGGGCTATAGCCATCTTCTAAAGGGATGCAATGCTTTTCAGTGTGCACACAACTTTGCTACATTGTTACCAAACATACCATGCAAGAAAACATCACAAAACAGACTTTAATGTTGAGCCATTGAATATATCCCAGCTGTGAGTGTGCTCTTGCTCCCTTCTAATGATGCTCAAAAGGTCAGATTCTATATATGGGCAATGATGAACGAACAAAAATTCTGAAATTCTCGTACATTCCGGGATTTTTTTTTTTTTTTTGAACATACATTGTACAGAGGTCAAAATTATCTCACAAATACGATAATTATTGTATGTCTGGCAACACTGCTTGTAAGGACATTTCTGTTAGTGATTCGGTTCCCTTTAGACAGATCAGTTGACAGCAAAATTGACTTTTTTGTGAGCAAATTTCCATCTATGATTTCTGGGACACCGAAACAAGGGGTCCTGACGACACAAGCGCAAGCCCTGAATATAGGATCAGTAGAGACCAGGATCTGACATACAAGAAAGCCTCTGAAACAGTCCAACATGTAACAACAGAATATAAGATGCTGGCAGGCAAGGCATACATAGAGTGCTATAACCAGGGGGGATGGTGTATAGTATTGGAACATCTGTACAGAGTATGGGTTGGAAGTTCCAAATATCGAAATGGGAAATGGGTCTTTGTCCAATATTTAGTTGATCAAATCTGTAATCCTCATTGTCACCACCTCATTGTTAGTGTGACTAGTGTCACTTTGATTAAGTGATATTTGTTAATTATTACATAATTGGCTGCAGTTATTACATTTTTGGGATTTTTTTTATTCATCCAGCCATTAATGTAATAGCCATCCAATAAAGTAATTTACCCATTACGTTATTTACATTATTGGCAGTTATTATGTTACTGGCCATTATTACGTCAGCTGCTACAGGGTTTCATTCACCAATCATTTTAATGAAGACATTTTTTAAACCCTGCTTCACCAGTTTTAAAGAAGATTTTGCATTCACAAACGTTTTCCTATCTAATACGGTAAGTGTTTAGGTGTTGGTATGTGTTTATGCTAAAAAACATAACAACATTTGAACCTTGAACCTATTTACTGGTGGAAAATAAAGTTGTTCTTGCAAGTGCAAGCAATATCCCATTAGAAACTGTGGGTTATGCTGGTTTTACTACAACTAAGGAGAGTTGTTAGACATACGTACATAGTGTAGTGCTGTTAGACCCCCTTAGCCGTGGTAAAACCAGCATAACTCACAGACTCGAGAGGGTTATTGTATTTCTAAAACGGTTACCACATTAACCTGGCATGGTTTCATTAAAGCAAGACCCAACAACGAGAAATGTAGTAAATTATTCATAGATAACACTTCCTCCGGCAAGGAATATAGTTCCTCTTGTTGAATGGTCGCTAAGTAACCGTTCAATTTCCTATGGTGCAGCAATATAGAACAAAAGGTGGTTTAGAATATAGGATGTAAAACTTTTAAGTGGGATCTTAAGAACAATTTAAGAAAATGTTAAAAGAAAATGTTTTAAAAGATATTGATGAATGAGACACCATGTATATTGTAAATTGCCCTGTATGAAGAAATTAAGTTAAATTGTGTCATTTCTGACTGTTGAGTGAAGGCCTTTGTGTTATTATCTAACTTCTCAGTGTTGTGACAGTACACTTTTCAGTGTATTCACTTCTTGTCAGTTACATTTAATCTAGACCTACAACCTTAGATAAAGTGTAATTTGGTCAGCTAATCGGCCTCACCTCTGATAATAGAAATATTTTGTGATCTGTTTTGAGCCAAATTAAAATGTTTCAAGCCATTTGTACATTCTTAATTTCAGCCAATGACAGAACAGGATCTGAGGAACAATAGAATACTTGATGACCTGGTGAAGAGCTTCCAAGATGCAAGGTACTATGTTTCTGCCACTTATTTGAAAGCAGTTCTGATGCCAGCTGTCAGGATAGCAAAGATAATGACAATACTCATGAATTAATAACCAGTTAAAATGTTAGTCACTGTTGAGTAACATTCCTTTTCCCCCTGTACAACATAAAGCCTAAAATGTTTTGAAAAAAACTCATGTACTAGGAAGGATGATTGTTTCCAAGCCAACTTATACACTGTTGCTAATTGCACAACACTAAACATAGATATTTACTTAAATTGCCCCTGACCAAGGCATGCCATGATGGGATGCCAGAGAGCTCTGCTTGAGCTGATTTTGCTGAAAGTCCTCTATTTCTGTTTCTATCCAGAGTGCAAACATCTGCACAAACATCTCCAAATGCAATGCATGCACTGATGCACATACCAGTTTACACTGGCTTTTTTACTACAACACTGCCTCTACAGTTACAGTTTTTTTTTTTACAGCTGTAGGTATATCTGCTAACAACCCGCTCATGTCATGTTGCGTAATTAATCATGGTGACTTTGTTTGTGTGGTGTATTATGGATTGTTGGCAGAAGAGTATTACGGTAATTCCAATTAACATGAATGTCCACCAGTCATCAGACATACATCCTGCTTTTGTTTGAGTTTTGAATACGTTAATATGCATGCCAAGGTCCTGTCACAGTTCTACAACATAGTAACAGCTCCAGGTCAATGCCAAGATTGTGGAAACCTTTCATTAGTAGCTCCCTGTCTAACTCTAATAAAGTAGTATTCCCTCTTTATTTTGTCAAGTATTATCATTTAGCTTCTTTTGTTGGACATGACAAAATGTAAAGTCATCTTCAACAAAATATCATTTTTGGCCATGGTGTTCACATCCTTTGTTCATGTGTTTTATCCTAATTTTGTGGTAACTCTCATGCCTAACCTTGAAATATTATTTTTTATGATCCAGCCTCTATAATCCACCCTCAAACAGGGGATTTCCCATAACAATAAAATGGGGATTTCTGTTTAATAAACCATGACTGTCATTTTTTGTTGCTATTTTACAGATCAGGTTTGTGTGCCAGATGAATGCAACAAAGAACCTAGCATATTAGCCAGCAATTACAGTGTTAAAATGGCCATTGGTAGAACATTAATTTCTCTGGAAGAGTGATTACATGAGTCCTTCTTGAATCGTGGGTGTCAGAAGAGTGATGAAGGAATAAAGCTTGTTTTGTGATCGCATGCAATGTCGGGCTTTGCGTTGAGCTGCATCACAATGTTGTTTTAATCTGTTCGAAGGGCTGTCATCTCTGAATTCAGTGGCTTCCATGGGAAGCTGTGATTTTCTCTGCCCCGGAGTCTCACATGGCCACTGGGGTGGGTAGGGGCTGGCTTATGGAGCTCCCACAGTCCCTGTTGTTTAATTTCCTGCTGTCTGCCAGTGGAAATTGGAAACAAGGGGCCGCAGTGCAAAGAGTGACCTTTGCTCACACCAGGTACAGGAGATGGGGAAATGTGGTCCTCAAGTCATTTTTATTCTCTCGAGTTCTACCTTCAGCCTCGTCTCCTCTGTTGTGTTTTCACTTCCATGATTCCTCAGGGAGTTGTGTTTGAAATGAGAACTCACCTTGCACATTTGTGTAGATTTACCAGGTGTGCTAGTGGACACAAACAGTTTTGTGTTTTCTGGAAACCAGTGAAAAGTGAAGGTTTACTAAAAGACTTTATACAGAAGAAAGTGCTTTTCTATCTTATATAGTGGCTTCAAATTCCACTGGAATTCCACTGCAAGCTCAAGTACATTTTGCGTTGAGCACCTTTGACTCTCCTGAAAGGTGTTGATTAGCAGTTGCTGAAATGATCATAGTGGTGAGTCATGTTGATTGCACCAAAGGCCTGTGGGCCCCATGGGTGTTGGGTGAGCTAAAAGCAATTAGCCCTCTGCTTTTAGGCCACAGTATTGACTTCCCCCGCTGCTCTAGTAATCAATGAGCCCCTGAATGCCGACCAAGAGTGAAGTCCCTGTTACCACAGTCTACAGGAAAGTCATGTGGGTTTTGGTCTTCCTGTATTGGCAGAGTGAAGCACATCACAGCTGGATACCCAGTGTTGCTTGACTCAGGAGGCTTTAGTTGTTACCTAGACTCAAGAATCCCATGTTAAGTCATTGTGCATGCTTGTGTGCCTGTTATATGGGGAGATTGCATCACTTTACTGTAACTTGACTTCCAATGCATTAACCATTTAAATAGCTCATCAAGGATCCCTTATTAGATTACTTCATTCTGAAGCAGAGCAACAGTGTGGGTAATTGGCATAATCAAGTGCATCGCTCAGAGGGGAAGGTCTGTTACTAAAAAGTGTCCAAAATTTGAATTTAATGTATTTTAAATGAATGTGCTGGCAATGCCTTATCAGACATCCTGAATAAGAATCTTTCATGGTGATGCTAATCAAATTACTGCAGGTAATTGACCCAGTCAAATACAGTGATAGGACGGGGCCTGTACCCCACCTCCCTTCTCTCTCTAACAGGCCTCTCATTGCCTGATTATTCTGACTCATTCTGTTTAGAGCATGTATACATGTATAGCTGGGTTATTATTCAGGCTGCTGTATCCTGTATCTCATGCTGCGTTTTCTGCTGGGATGTGCAAGATGAGTTGCATACCCATTTATCTCAAGGAAATCAGGCCCTAACCACCACCACCTATGCCCGCCACCCCACCCTGCAACACAAATATGAATTATTTTGAATCCGTTCAAGCTCTTAAAGCCTTGTGCAATAAATCAGCCAGGAAATCAGATTGATCTGTCATGTAGGTTTAGATCATCCACTGTCCCTCTCTCTCTCCTGCTTCTACAGCAGGGACTGACATTGTGCCAAAGCGCAGGCTAGGCCTTGTGGCTGTGCTGCTAAATTGCTTCCTCTGTGGACTTATGGCTTCTCCCACTACCTGCCTCAAAACCTTCAATCCCTGCTACTCTAGGAGCTGCAGCCAGGCTAGGCTTGTCTACAAGTTGTGTTCCACACATTTTTCAAAATGCATGCACCCTGTGTTCCAGTTTGATTTACCTCCCAAGTTAATTCAAATGATTGCCTAAACACAGAAAGAAAAAAAAGACCCATCCACCAAGATGTTTCAGGAGGGAAATACGGCTGTACTTACGGCTAATTAGAGCTGTCCAACTGTGTTTTCCGCTTCCTCACTTCTGACCTATCTCTGTGAAGGCCCTTGAGTACTGGTGACTTTGTAGAGACCCATGCTGCTGAAACTTGACTCATCCGTATTACAGATGACGCCCAACATCTGGCAGAGAGAGTGCCTCGGCTGCTACCTCCAAGCCAGCAGGCAAGATGGGGAGCAGGATTCCCTCACTCCAGTGTGGCCATGGTGTGACCTTCTCTCCTAAATGTCAGGGCTTCTTTCTAGAGGTTTTTACTCCTGTGTTGATTTGCCCTGTGACTTTCAAAAATAAAAAGTGCCTTGGCTGCAGGGCTGGAATGGGTTGAGAGCTGTGTCCAAGTACTCTGGCCTATCAGCATACACTCTTAACTGACATTCTCTCTGCGCTGAGCTTGTAAAGTTTGCTGCAGCAGGGTCAGTGATTTGTTTGCCATGGGAGGCAATGATGGGGGGTGGGGTTGGGGGAGACTGAAGGCTATATTTTGTGCTCTTCCTTCATTATCCCTGACATCTCAGCCTGTGTGTTATTGACTTCCATAATTCATATCGACATTTTGATAAAGTCTCTGCTGATTGGAGGAGAAAAGAAAAAAGGAAAAAAAGGAATGTGAGGTGAGAATAGAGAGCTCATTTGTTTCTTTGAGGTTCAAAGATAAATTGTAGAATAGAGGTTGTCCACAGACCTTTTTTGTGTTGTGGTTTTGTTTTGAATAGGGTGTTTCCTGTGTTGTACTGGGAGCGGAGAGAGCTAGTATGTATGCATACAGATAATGTCACATTTCCTCTGCCTTGTAGATGAAAGGGCTAAATCTTCACTTTGAATCTTTTTCTGGAGTTCTGTGGCTTTGAGATGAGTATCTTGTATGCATGTTTGGTTTTAATGTTCTTGTGTTTATTTTTGAAGTAGAGCCCATTCATACCTTTTTGTTAAATGATGGAAATAAAAAACTTGTCAAGAAAAGAGCACTTCCAGAAATGTCTCTCAGATTGAAGATACACTTATGTTATTATGAGACGGATTATATTTCTCCAACCTCCAACAGTCCTCAAGCTTTTACCTGCTCACTTATCCTCTCTGCACCCTAAGACTCTTACTTGGGACTTCAAGAGGCGTGTATAAATTGAAGGAATTTTAATGTAAATGAAATGATGTGTACCTTTAGTCACTGCATTGATGTGGGTAGTGTAGGCAGAGAACCACACACACACACACACACACACATACAAAAAAAGAGTAGCCAAATAACATGATGATTTGCATAACTGAGGGGTGGTGGAGTAATGCATTGTGAAGTGTAGATTTGGGATTTTGGACATTGATTCAATTCAAAGTCTCCAGTCAATATGTACTTATTTCAATATGTACTTATTTCCATTTGTACCAGTCCAGTTTTTCAGTGCATTTTTCATTTAGAAGTCTGAAGGCTCAGACCACCAGACTCTAGCACATTTTTTTCCACCAAGCTATAAGGCCTTTTAACATGGGAACAGAGACAGTCTGTCAGTGCCTGTCAGTCTTTACACTACAATACCACCCTCCCCTAAATATTGGAAAAGGAAGTGGTAGTACTTGCCTGTTGTATTATCAATGAATGCATCCATCTTTAATATGTTATATAGCACTTACTTCAATGTGTTTGTGTCAAGGCTGCCAGTATTGTTGTGATCTTCACATACCATTTGACATGGGCTGTGCAGGGCAGGCAGAGCAACAAGGGACACACATACACCTACAGTCTCATGTTATGTACAGCTGTGTTTCCTGATTGCTCTTTGTGCCATGTGTTCAGCTTGTTGCTGTGAAATTGCAAACACAT
Organism: Tenualosa ilisha; assembly: GCA_015244755.2. Classification (NCBI taxonomy): domain Eukaryota; kingdom Metazoa; phylum Chordata; class Actinopteri; order Clupeiformes; family Clupeidae; genus Tenualosa; species Tenualosa ilisha. The sequence goes on along the minus strand of PYXC01002776.1, from coordinate 2,314,540 downwards.
CTCCATTGTTGCTGAAAAAATAAGCCAAATGCTCAGAGCTTGTTCTTGCTGCGTGGACTGTAGTTGTCAGTGTGTGCAGTAGCCTTTGCTCTCTGTGAAACCCTCTTTCCCATTTCATGCAAAGAATGAAGGGAAAGTCCCCGTTACCAGGATCTTTTTCATGATGTGTCTGATAAATATTGATGATTTATAGATATCCCTCTTAATTCAGAGAGCAATTGAACAATTGACCGTTGGCCACTCCCATCAGGCCTATTGTTTCTGTCTGTCTTGGTGGGCGGTCTCAGCCGGGTGCAGTCAATCACTGTTCTTTTCCATCATAATAATATAACTGACATTGAAGCGTCAGTGGAAGCGTCAGCCTTCGTGTTCAGCGCTCCTGGTGTGAAGACCTACCGGGGTAAAGACGGACGTGTCTACTGGTACGTGTCTACTGAGCAAGGACACCAAAGAAACTAACATGCCTTATTCTCAGTAACTCAATCTTCTGTGACCTCCCTTCATCTCTCTACAATGTGTCTCTACCCTATTCCTGTTGTCTCCAGCCGTAAGAGATTTCGCTTCTACAAACGAAATCGGAACCCTGCAAACCTCTGCGCTGGACATCACGCATCATCACCCATAAACACTCTTTCTCTGTATGATTGTGGAACTGTCAGTCTGTACTCTGCTGTACTGCTGTACTCTCCATCCACAATGCATTTTCCCCACACCTCATGTCCATCCGGGAGAGGGGTTGTGGCAGGGCTGTCCTGGTGTCATGTTTGATGACCAGCTGACCTTTGCAGATCATGTTGCCTCTGTAGCTCGTGCCTTTTTTCTCTATTCAACATAAGGAAGATCAGGCCGTACCAAACCCAACATGCAACCTAGCTCCTGGTACACACCCTGGTTATCTTTCGACTTGACTATTGCTATTCCCTCCTATCAGGTCTTCCAGCCTATGCTTTGAGACTGCTACCGAGCACTGTTGTTGGCTTACAGGGTGATTGATGATTCTGCTCCCATCTACCTGAATACTCTTAAAGCCCTATGTTATCCACTGGCCACGTCGCTCCTCCAAAGAACGTTATTTGTCATATGTCGCTCCACACTGGTGGAATGACCTTCCAAGTGCTGCTAGATCAACAGATGCCCTCTCCAACTTCAAGAAATTCTTGAAGACCCAGCTCTTCCAAGCTCATCTCCTGGCTTGAATTTCTAAATGCCAGGAATGCACTTAATCTTTTACTCTCTCTCCATACTTCGCTTTTATTACACTGTTGCACTTTAAGTTTAAAATACTGCAAATTTTATGTTGGCAATATGCACTCTTTGTTAGTTTTTCATTGTGCTGTAGCTTGAATGTTACCCTCTTTTGTAAGTTGCTTTGGATAAAAGCGTCTGCTAAATGCATAAATGTAAATGTAATTCCCCAAATTAGGTTGGATTTACTGAAAATCCTCAGCAATCCATATAAACAGTAGATACTCGTACTTTCACTCCTCCTGTGTGTATGTTTATGAGTAAGCTTAGCTGCATGTAGTGGGTGGGTGTGTGTGTGTGTGTGTGTGTGTGTGTGTGTGTGTGTGTGTGTGTGTGTGTGTGTGTGTGTGTGTGTGTGTGTGTGTTTGTGTGTTTGTGTGTTTGTGCATAGATCTTAAAATTTTGGTGCGCGAGTGAGTGCATGTACGTGTATGTATACATCTATAGGTGCCAGGCTGCAGTGCTCACAACTGTGTGCTGGACTGTTCTTTGTTTAGACAAAAGACAAATAAGAGCTTTTCGACATGGAAATCTGAGCTCTGCACACCTCATCACCTCATTGGCTTCCCTTTATGACCCTGTAATGACTCTGCACACCTCATCACCTCATTGGCTTCCCTTTATGACCCTGTAATGACTCTGCCACCTCCGGCTGCATCTGTTTGCTTTCCACATTTCCAGCCGTGTGGCCAACTGGTTTTGGTGGCCCTCCATCTTCACGTGTGTGTGTGTGTGTGTGTCTGTATGTGTCTGTGTGTCTTCTGTCTCTCTCTCCCCCAAGGAGAGCCTTTATTGAACATGTGCACTTTGTGTCAGCGAGCTCGTGTTTCTCCCAGCAGCTCCTCACAAGCTAAAAAAGAGCCATTTTGTCTGGAAGCCCCTCTTAGCAAGCCCACTCTCCAAATGCCTTTAGCAGTGTGCCTCTTTCTCATTTCGCTGGTGTTGACATGTTGGAATAGTGCCTTTCACACTAGTGTGATGTACACTTCAACTTCTTGGACAAAATACCCCACCCCCCCCAAAAAAAAATCACTGTTCACCTACTTTCTTTCCCTCTCCCTTTTTTTTTTTCTCTTCCTGCAGAAAGCAGTTGTCTCAGGTCCAGTTTGACTCGCCCCCTATTTCGCCCAAGACTCCCTCCTCAGCTGTCAAGCGCAAAACTCAAGCTCCACCACCACAGCAGAGGGGCCCCAAGAAGGATGGCTCTGTCCTCTCTCACTTTTTCCACAAACAGCCCTGCGCTGTGTCAGGCTCTACCTCCGAGCCCAGAGGGGAACCTGAGGCGCCGGCTCCCCGTGGCAAACGTCCGCGCACCTCCTGTCTCCGCAACGCCATGCACACAGTGAAGCAGGAGCCCCTGGAGGAGGAGGTGGTGGTAGCGGTGACTAGGGAGACTCCAAGGGAGCAGGCAGCGCAGCACGCCAGCACGTCCGCTGGCGCCCAGGTGAAGAAGGAGAAGACCGACTGCCAGCTCAGCTCGCCGTCCACCTCCATGGAGCTCACACCTGTAGCTAAAGGTAGCGCTGCTCTTGCACCAACCAGAGGTTATGCTACGCACACAAGTAGGCAAGGAGTCTACCAGTCACCCCCTTCCTGAAACATGCTTAATTCTGATGTATTAAACACACAGGAACAGGTTATCAACTCTCAAAGACCTCTGTGATATTTCTGAAACATGGAGCTTCCTGACAAGGAGGCTGTTGGGAACCACAAACATAGTGCAGCTCACTAGTGTTTCCCAGTGTGCACCTGCCTGATCACAATAAGAGCAAGCATGTTTGCCTTGTCTTAATTAATGGATCACTGCATACATAATAGCAGCAGCAGCAGCATCATTATCACCCAGTGGGCATTTAATATTCAGTCTTTAGAGTAAGCCAGAAACTGAGGTTATGTGTGCTGTACAGTGAGAAACTGTTGATTCCATTCCGAAAGCCAACGCATGCTGTGAATTGTGCTTGAGTTGTGTATCTTTTTCCATGCCAAGCCATGCCAGAATACCTATTTTAGAAGCTCTTTAGTGCTCTTATAAAATATCTAGTTTTGTGGTGCCCCAGGAAAGTATCAGTTGTACAATCAGCTGGGTGTAAAGGCTGGAGAGTGACTTGAGGGGAATATAAAGATCTGCTGTTCTGAAGATCCTGCGTATATGTATACCTCATTGCATCATGTGGCCTCCACTGTTGGACAGTGGTTTCTGATAATCAGCACCCTCTCTAGTGCTTTCCTATTTAATAGAAATATAAACAAGTGGTTCCACTCAGCACAGCTCTGAGAGCCAATGGAAAAATACTAATATGGTATGGCCACCACACCACACCACAGGTCTCCTATAGAAGCAGCTCAGGCTTAGGGAGATTCTCCTTCTCCCTCTCCCTGGTCGGACAGATTGTCCATTATTTAAAACTGCTCTCCCAGTCCCAGACCCATTTTGCTTTTTATTCCAAGTGTTTTTTTTATTCTTAGTTTAATCACTGGTCCAAAAGTTGGTGGGAATGCTTTGCACTGGGCCATCTTAATTGGAAGTGCTGTCTGTTGGGAGTTGGGTGAGGACACGGATATCTCCGCAAACAGGAAACTTGGCCCTTGCACCAGTGGGATGCACATTGGTTACACATTGTGGATCGTGCCATCTGTGGCTAACATCCATGAGCGGACGGAACTCGAGGAACAAATTGCTCAGGCATTTCTGTATATAATGAAAATATACTCTAGACCTCGCAACTTCAAGGGAACACGTCCCAAAGTCTCCTTTCCCCCACTGGGCTACAACTGGCATGCAGAATAAACAATCAAATCTGTGGAGTGGTTGTTTACGGAATGACCTTGCAAGTGCGTAGAAGTTGCCTTGCAGTTTATTTTCCTAGACTTAGCTGTGGATCATCTTAAAATCTTGGCAGATTGCTCTGCAGAAAAGTAGTCATGTTTTTTAGGCCTTCACCCCTCTTCATGTAGGTCAGTTGAGATGTTTGAACATGGGAGAGGTGCTTTCATATGTCCATGTTCAATGTGTTTTGTTAACAACCTGTTTGAAAGTGGTCATGTTGTGTTGTGTTGCCCTAGTGGAATGTCCGGTGTGTGAGGTTCCAGTGGCTCAGCAGCACATCAACAAGCATCTGGACACCTGCCTCAAGAGCGGGGAGAAGAAGGAGGCCCTCCGGAGGTTTTTGTTTAGTTTTCTTTTTCTCTCTCTCTCTCTCCCTCTCACACACACACACACACACACATGCACGAACACACACAGTGCACATGAGACGGCACTGTCATTATTGGATGTAAACCATTAATCCAGGGTTAGCATTGTGTGTTGTGTAACATTAGCCTATGTAACAGGAAGTGGTTGCTTATCTTTAGAGCCTAATCAACAGCTTCCATCATCAGCTCCACAAATAAGCTGACAGTATCTCTTCACTTCCCCCCCATCCATACAGGGTGGCTTTCCAATTATCTAGGGCCTCGTGATGCCCTGCTTCTGTTTGTGCAAACTTTATCTTTGAAGAGACATGTTTCGCTGATCAAGACCTGTCCATTGCTTTTGATGCCTGATTGATCGACAGCCCAGCTGATTTGATTGCAAGCAAACATTGGTGATGGGCTGTGACTGATGACTCCAGTGTCAGCACTGTAGCAACCTTTTTTTTCCCTCACTCTCTCTTTTCCACTCCCGAGTGCTCATCCCCTGACCTTTCCCCAGGTGCAGACTGCTCATGAGATGGCTTCTGCAGGGGAGATTTCTGCCTCTCTCTCCCCCGCTGCCCTTATCATACAGGGCTAAAAACGGCTTCCACGAGAAAGAGATTTCTCTCACCGGCTCAACCGAAAATCTTGGCCCATCTCCAGGCTCAGACAGTAATTGCTGAGCCTGGACTCTTGGTTTGTTGGAAGGATGCATAGAGATGCCAAGAAGTGTGCACTCAAGTCTTCCTCACCCTTCCTCAGCTCGCTTCAAATACACAGATCAGAGCAAATCCATCATCTGAGCACTAGAACCAGCCTTGCCCCTATGTGGGCGGTTAGCCAAAGGGCTCATACATACATAGACATGGTAGACAAGTGTATCTCTTATGTAGTGGCAAGCAGCCCACACAGGCAACCACTCAGTCCCCAGAAAAAACATTCCCAACATGCATGTGAATCAAGAGCTCTAACTCTTGTGCAGAGAAAAGTCTCTTGGACATAAATATAAACATCATCTCACCCAAGCATACACTAACCTTTACCACCCTGCTCTAATACAGATATAGATACTGTGTCCTCACATGGTCACGCTGTGTGTGTGTTTGTGTGTGTGTGTTTGTGTGTGTGTGTGTGCGTGTGCAGCTCAGGGAGGCGGAAGCCCATGGCCAAAGTGGTGTATACCTTGCTAACGCAGGCCGAGCTGAAGAGGAGACTGCGGGAGTGCCACCTGTCCACACAGGGCACCAAGGAGCACATGATCAAGCGCCACCAGGAGTTCCTGCTCATCTACAATGCTGAGTGTGACTCCCAGAATCCCCGCCCTGGTGAGCACCAGCTCCATTTGCACCATCTCTCCACACACACTTCTCTGACATGTAGATAGAGCTAGCAGCCGATGCAAGCTATATGAATGCATGCATGCAGGGCTCTAAATGAACTTTTTTGACCACTAGCAAATGTGGCTTGTGGATTTGTAAAGTTACCATCCAATCAGAATTTCCACTAGCCAAATTTTTGAAAAGGCCTAACTGAAGTTTTTCTCAGCAAAGCACAAATTTCTATGTATGACACTTGTTCTGTATTTAATTCTGGCAATTGTATTCAAATAGAGCAAATTCACAGCATGACCCAGCATAAGAAACCATTTAGCAGTCTAATTTGTAAATTCAGATATTTTTTTTATTTTAACTGTCTGCTGCCTTGTATGTCATTGACTTGTACAGTAATCATTAGGTGTCCTGTGCGCCATGTTTGCAGTAGCCTACAAATGCTATTACATAATATACATAAATAATAAAACTGAGAGCTCCCTGTCCCTCCATTTCATGTTCTTATGCCAAAAAGTAATTGCCCAAAGGGGACAATTTGGATTTAAATCTACATAAAATAGAAATGAACTTTGTCAGAATGGCTACACAATACCTGGAACATCATTTGAACAGGTGAGATGTCCTGTTTATTTTACCATTCAGCATTACAGTGAATAAGCTGCGGATGTTCTCGCAAGACAGGCTAGCCAAACTCCTACTCATGTTTGTTCCAGAAAGGCTCCTTCATTTGTTTGGTTACGTGTTTCATGCAGGCTACACATGAACAGCTGCGTAAATTGCGCACAGCCACTCTGATTTATGCAAGTTGTGTGACTGACTCAAAGGATTGTCGAGAACGAGACAGGGCTGCATGAACTCCGGCAGATATCCTAGATATCATGTGGTGGAGCAGAGCTCCGGTGTGCTCTGGACCAGTTTAACCTCTGCTGCAGGATAAATAGCCTAACTGAAATGATTTAATTGTCAGCCAAATTGGCTAGTCAGTTGTCTTTTTTTACCCACCAAAAATGAATATTCTGCATTTGGTGGATATTAGAGCCCTGCATGCATGTATGTATTAGGAGAAGTTCTGACTTGAGCAGTATCCATTAAAAAAGTGACTAGTCACCCACTTCAACTTTTGTGGCAGTATTTTAACTATTGCTTTCTGTAGAGAGCGTAGCCACTTGTGATGCTGAGGGGCTGGCTTTGGTAGTGCGGATGGGAGCCACTTGTGATGCTGAGGAGCTGGCTTTGGTAGTGCGGATTGGAGCCACTTGTGATGCTGAGGAGCTGGCTTTGGTAGTGCGGATGGGAGCCTGAACTACAACGGCCAGGCTTGGCGCAGATGGAGTGACGCCGCTTAAATCCGTCCAGTCAGAGTTGATTGGACTAATAAGGTTTGCAAAAACTTTGTGCTTGGAAGAAAACTTTCTGGACTTACTGGTGTTTGCTGATAAGATTGCCTGGCCCATCTGTATCAAAATAGTTAAATATCAGCAGTAGTAGGTCAGCTTCATGGGCAATCGCACTCTGTGGCAACTGATCATCGTGTGGTAATATTGCAGCTCAGGAGATGGATGGGGAAATTTTTGTTTGTGCATGGAGACTTAATTTATGACTAGCCATTGGTGTGTAAGCTGGAGAGGCATGGCCATTGGTGTGTAAGCTGGAGAGGCATGGCCAGAGAAGAGATGTTACAATTGGGGGGTGGGGGCTCCAAAAGTGCAGTTTTGGCCTGTCCAGCACAGTGGCCTGCTAGGGTAATTTATTCCCTCCTCTGCACTACTAGCTGTAGGTCTGGCCTACTGATGGCTGCACTTGTGAATTACGCTGTGGGCTGTGTCACGCCTGGGCAGAGCTCCCTCTGAGTTACTGCTCCCTCCCACAGGGGAGTAGCCGCTCAGCACGGAATACATTGTGGAGTTTCCATGGATATGTCAAGAGATTCACAGAATCAGTCAAAAGTGTGTGTGTGTGTGTGTGTGTGTGTGTGTGTGTGTGTGTGTGTGTGTGTGTGTGTGTCTGTGTGCATGAGTGAAAGCCCCATCTGGTGCTCTGACTGAGGCTAGTGTTGCTCAGGCTGTGTTGTCAGTAGTTTTTTTGTTGTTGTTGTTGTTGTTGTTGTAGAGTAACCCTTACTAGAGACCACCTCTCCACGGGTGCATTCTTTTTAGTTAATTTTCTTTCCAATTCATTCCACACACATACCCCAAGGGTCATGACCCTTTCCCCCTCACTGGCCATCTCCCTTTTTCAGGGCTGTGTGTGGAACTGGAACTCCTATCCTCTCCTCAGTTCTGGGCAGAGGGTTGCTTGGAGTAATGTTACCCACTTGCCAAAATATTGGCACTGCCTGTTAACTTTCAGCTGCCGGCATCAGGTTTGATATCAGTCAAGTGGTGCTGTATGTTCAGGTTCATGTTCACATAATGCTCTACGACGCTCTCGAGGTGATGCTTGATGCTCATTGCTTTAATAAAGTGATCTTGGTTAATTAATTCAAAAGCTGTCTTTTGCATCTGCCAGTGCTGCTGACCTGGTCAAGTGGGAAACATGCAGGCCATATAGCTGAGGCCTGTTTTTTGGGATTCAGATTTTAGGAGCTTTATTTACAGCAGATTTCCTGTGCGGTTGCATGTTGTGTGCTACATGCATTCTGCTTTGTGTGTGAACCGAGTGTGAACCAAATGGCAAATGTCCTTTTGACTTTTTTCAAAGCTCTGTGGGCTTCTTCTCAAGGTTTGACCACACCGTTGCCTCAACATTATTATCTTGGCTTGACTGCTTTAAAAAGTGAAATTCTATTATATTGCATTTCTGTAGATTTCTTTACCTGAGTGATGAGAGGCTTTGGAGGTCCAAGGTTGGTCACTCTAATATTTATGAAGAAAATGTCAGAATGATTTGCTATTCCTTCCTGTGCAGCTGAAGTCATAGCCAAGGAGGTGGAGGCGAATGAGAAGATGCGGATGCAGTTGGACAAAACAACTAAAAGTGTACGTATGAAAAGAAGCAGCTCCTAGCCCTGACCTGGGGCCTGAGGCGCGTGCAGGATAATAATGCTTCATGTCTTCTCTGTCTGATCCCATTTTTAGACAATGATATTCAGAAAGGATCAAACAGAAGAGGAGATTGAGGCTGTGCACTCCAACTACCGTAAGTGCTTTAAACCGTTTTTTACCAGACAGTTTCCATTGGTCGAATTCCTGCCATGTGATTCATGCCATGTGTCTGAACTGCAGTCAGAAGAAAATCACCACAATAAACTGCAGTGTAATTGTCACAGTCATTACTGTGGAGTTCAATATTTTTTCTGTTTTGGCATACAGTTTATTGTAAATAATTTTTCAGTATGCTTACTGTGAGGTTGTATATTTTGGTAGAGAACCACCAAAATACTAATGTTGATATACAGTCACCTGAAAGACTGATAAATGCACACTTTAGCACTAGTTGCCCCTGGAAATGTGTACCCTTGTGCTGTAAGTGAAGCAACTCAGGACAAATGTTTAAGAAAACTTTCACAGTTGGATAATTTAAACTACATCGCTAGAAATGACAGTTGTCTTCTCGACAAGCTTTTACTAGTGCTGATTGTGTTGTTGATGTTTGCCATTTTGCATTTCATTCAGTTTTAGACCAAAGCTTATTGCAACTGCTATATATTGGCCATCAATGAAACAGCTATTTTGCTATGTAGTGAGAGAAAATCCAGCAAGATACTTCCTTAGTATCTTAATTACTTTTTAAACACCCTGACCTTCTCTTGTGATGCAGTTAGATGTTCATGTTCAAATACGAGGAGATGGAGCTGAATTGTCTGCTCTCGGCTAGCAGACAGGCAGCTCCACTGTTTTTTCCATTTAGCTTCCGTGCTGTGTGGAAGCCTTTTTCAATTGGCCCTCAAGTCCTTTCTTAGAAACAGACCCTGTAAGCTGAAATGCACCTATGGTGCTCTCTGTGTGTGTGTCTTTGGGTCTGTGTCTGTGTGTTTTCATTCACTGAATCTGGTCATGATGATGTTCACCCCAGACGTGAAGAGTAAAGACAAGCCGCTAAAGGACCCTTAGACTGATGTGTGCTAATATGAGCTGCTGTTGGGCCTGTGCTGTCTGATATTGCCTATCATGTTGTTGGTGATTTCTTCCCATGATATGAAATTGAACTATGTTGCATAATGACATCTATGCCAATGTATAAAAACGTCTTTTAGTTGCAGTTTCAGAGGAAAGCTCTAGACCACCCAACATCCTGAAGTGCAAAGTACTGTAAATTGGTGCCTTTGATTGGTGGAGGGTCTCTTAGCTAGGGAATTTGTTCATGCCAACACAGGCCACTCATATCACAAAACTTTTCTGTGCTGGGAAGGAGCAATGGCAGCAGGGGAAGCAAGGAACGCTGGTAAAACATGTCGTTGAATCTACTCACAGCAAACTGTAGGAAGTTAGTCATTATGATGTTCTCATAATTTATGGGATGAATAGTTCTAAGGAGAAAAGATTTGTATACACAGTCTTTTTTGGTTTGATTTTTCATTCATTTTTTTACTTAAAACGGAAGGTTACACAGTCATCCCTACCCCGAAGTTTTCAAAACGTCAATGGAGAAGATGAATAGGAAATGGGAACCAATGGGGGCCTGAAGTGATTTGTTGAGGGGCCGGGACTGGCCCGCTCTTTATAAAAACTTGAATTCAGTATATTCGGGCATCATATTCTGTAAAACTGTCTATCATAGAGAAGATGATCCTTATTATAATTGGCATAAACATGCAAGTATATATTTAAGAAATTAAACTGCTATGCTGTTTAAATTTGCTGTGATGTTCAGCACTAACATTGTCTATAGAAATGTATTTGAGTACAATTTAAACAGATGTTTAAAGAAGTTTTTTTTTTTCCACAATTTTGAGATCAATTACTATTGAAATTGTAATCATTTGACAGCCCTACTTATAATACTACTAAGAATTTTGGTTAGATTGCACAGCCTTAACCATCAGACTTGGTAGTTACTTCTAGCCACTGCTCTGCAGAATCTTCTTCAATGGCACAGAAGTATTAGGAGAGCAAGGCAGACTAGACATGAGGCTGAAGGCCACGTGGCTCCTCTGCTTGATGTAGATGTTGGAGTCCACGTCACCTTGCACTTCAAAGAGCTCCACAGTCTGCTTTGTCCACAGCCTCCGGGCCCCTGCAGCCTCCTACTTTGTATGTATGTGATCCCCCCACCCTTGGTGACTCACCTGTAATGGCAGAGGCTTGTGATTTGTGGTACTGCACTGAAGGGCTACCTGCTCTCAGGGCTGGCTTGACTACAGGAAGTGCTAAAGATGATATTTGTATGTCATATACACTCAACCTAGCAGGAGATGAAAGCCCTTTTGAAAAAAAAAAAAAGCGCTCAGCAGACTAAAGTTTGAAAATGGAAGGGGATATTGAAATATTGATGCTATCCACGTAGGGTAGGGAGACTCTATAAATAGGTGTCTGGCTGTGATAACCTCTTGATTAATCATACTGATGGCTGATGACTCACTCCTGTGGCAGCATGCTGGTGAATGAGAGAGAGAGAGGGAGGGTGGGGGCATTCACTCTAAGGAAACTAATAATAGTAAGGTTGGTCACCTGTGATGTGTAGCCACCTCCTCTCTGTGAGAAAATAATCATTTGTAACCCTTAAAGGTGCAGTCAGTGATGTTTGTTGGCTCTGTACCTGGGTTTATTGTATGGAACGATTCAAAGTGTGTGTTTAGGAACCCACTGTGATTTATAGAATACTGTGGATTATTCACAAAAATACATAAAAAGGCAAGATATAACAGTATAATGATTGTGTGAAGAAATAGGTGACAGTTGAATAAAATGTTATTTTAAGTGGTGCAAAATGTCAGAGACTAGTGTCAGCTAATTCAGGGAAATCCTGAATATGACAGCAAAAATCATCCCATTCTATCATATGAATCTGAGATGTCAGATAAATCTGAAAATTCCCTTCTATCTATAGCATAGCATTACAGCTCCATTTGTGGAAAATAGATAGAATAATTCTTGTGCAATACATTACATATACATGAACATTATGAATAGCCCCATGATTACACGAAAATCACAAGCATGACATGAATTTTGCTTCACTGTTTACTTGACATTCGCTATTAAGCTTTAGATTAATCTGTTATACAAAGGAATGCTTCAGTCTCAGCTCTTATTGAATTGTTGTTGAACCCTGAATTTGGTTAGATAATAGCTGAAATTCACTGTTTAAAGGACATAGACATAGAATGGAAAAACATGTTTGCTTTGGCTTTGATGAATTAGGAGAGGTTGTGCATGGCCAAAGAGCTATTATGAACATGAAGCATGGTTGTGCCCTCCTTCATATGGAAATCTTTCATTTAGAAATAGCCACCAAAACATGGATGAATTAGAACAAAGCCTATAAGTGATGTCACATAGCACAAAGCCATTGTACTTCAACTGTGATTGCCAAAGTGGGCACCGTTTAGCCAAAAGGACTATTTCAATACACAGCCTAAAAATAGAGCTTTAAGTAGGCTTGTTTTTATAAATTAAAGTTGAATATATTCTATTTTAACATCAGAGAACAAGGTACAATACTCAGTTGATCCATTGTATGTCCTCTTTAAGATATGTTTATGATCTGTGTTGCAGTATTTTTGTGGTAGACTGATTGGGAAAGGATGGAGATATGGAGATATTGGCCTGTCACCTTGTAGCATTTTTTTGTCACTGGTTGTAAAAACTGTAAATTGAGATTAAATCAGTGAAATGTGCTTATACTTGCCCTTTGCTGCTCTCTAAGGTAGCACTCCGTGACCACAAGGCACTGACATTTGTCTGAATCAAATATTTGCACAAAATTCTGACATGACATTCTAAACTAATTCTAACAAGCTGATATTCTAATTTTGATACTTTCGTTTTGCCCAGTTTTGTAGCGTAGTAGAATGCAGCGTAGATGTATCCCTTGTGTTGCCTTCAACATCCAAAATTCTGTAGAATTAGGAATTCAGATGTCGGTCTGGAAATCATGTCCCAATTAAATAAACATCAGACGATCCACAATTTAACCAAACTTGTTAGCTATACGTTGATGCCTGCTTGTTGACATGTTGGTCAGTGAAAACAATGAAACGGCAAGTAGTATATATTTGAAATAGTTTTTAACTAAATGTGTATCTAATATACTACCATAGAAAATGATTAATATGTGTTGCATTTATATTATAAATGACATCTTTAAATGGCTCAGCTAAGGCAGAAGGCAATAACATGACATTTTAACAGTGCAGAAGCTGAATATTGCTGGTACTCTAGCAAAGAGAAGAGAATAAATGCTTCAATATTCTTGCATTAGATTTGACCCTTGACCTATTTGCTCTGTTCAGACAAATTTACTGTGACCTCCGTGGCTAAGAATTGAAGGGTCATGATGGCATTGTGTTCTGAACACCTTGAAATTATTGAGGTGGAAAGCTGAAGAGACATTCTGTTCTGACATTTCAGACCTGGCCTGTCTCATCTGCCCTTGACGGGGTCTCGCACACAGCCCAGTTTTTGAATTTGAGCTGAAAAATATGCTGCAGTCTAATCACACTGCTCCTAGTTTGACCCTTGGTCAGTGCTGCTGAGACCTTGCCCGCCGCTGACCGCTGTCTTTGATAAACCAGCAAAATTTTGCAATGAGTAAGTCACAGACAAAGTCAAGACAGAAGATGGTACACAGAGGGCTCAGTGTTTGTCAGAATACTAACCACTCTGATTTGGCGCATTAACTCCCTGGTTATCTTGCACTCCTGCAAGCAGAGTGTGCTAATGTTTGCAAAGTTATTCCAACAAAGGTAGCTACCAGCAACAGCGCCCTCACCCTCCTTGCTTTGCTGTTTTTATATTCTATATTTAACATGACAGACATATATTCTAGATATTTTAATTCGGTTTATGAAAGTTGAATTGGGCAATATGTGTATTTCGCTCCTTCTGTGATCGCAGCTGGAGGTGAGTAGAATATCATTCCTTTTCCTGCTGGTGTTCTGCCCCCAGAAGCCCCGGTGCACCATGGTGCTACCTGAGGGATGAGATGGCTCCTCGGTTTGACTGCTCACTGTGCCTCTTGCCTTTGAAGTGGGTCGCCACTCAGTGCTCCTACCCCTCCTACACACATCTCTCTAGCTGATGAGGAAACTTGCTCTGAAGATGACATCCAGCCTAGCTCCAGCTGGGGCCCACCTCAGAGAAGGGGTCCCACGGTGATCACAGAGGCTCCATGATCACACCCATTAGTTCTGACATTCTCTCTGCTTTTTGTGTTTATGCTGACATTTTCCTCCCTTTCTTTTCCTCTAAGCATTCTTTTGGAGCTAGCAAGACCAGTCATTTAGGGATAAGTTGCCATATTTTGGGCGAAAGCAGCAATTTGGAGAAAGGAGCAGTGAAATTGGTTGACATGAGTCTGACTTGGTCCTGTGAAGAGTAAATTGCTTTTTTATGTTGTTTTTGTGTTTGCTTGGTTTTTTTTAGCTTTTGAGTCAATTTATTATGGTGTTCATTCACTCCCTTTTGGGCTCCACATAAAAGGCTTCCTGAATGGTTTTGAGTGCAGAAGGAGCCGGTGCAGCGGGGAATCCAGAGGCACACCTGAGCACACAAACTGAATTCACTGCATAGTTCAGTCTGTCATGGTTTGGAATCATTCTTTTAGATGGATGCTGTGTTGTATGCTGATGTGTTTGCCAAGGCAGAATGTCAATATGTGTGCTTCTACTTGGGTCTGTGGTTTAGCCTTTTCACCAGCACTGTTTTGAAAGCTGGTCAGATGGCTGAAAGCAAGTTTTAGAACCTATGACCCCAGGGGTTTTGTTCTTTACCATACATGGTGGTGCCTGCATTTCAGTGTTCTCGTTACAAGTGCTTGCCTCATGCACTTATCAAGTATTTCAGTCTCCACACACACGAGTAAATTGCAGCCAAGAATTTCTCTTCCATAAACAAGGCATTATTGCATTAATGATAACATTCCCTATGTCTCCATTTATTTATTACTTACACGACTTGACTGCTGCACATTCCAAGCTTGCTCATCTTGTGTGCTGGTCATTTGTCAGTCTCTCTGTGTGATGTGCTGCATGGGCAGGCGTGAGCCGCTGACTCGCTCAGCCTTGTGATTGTGGAGGTGGTTGGTTTGTGTATTTGAGTAGCTGAAGATGGGAGAGAAGACATGCGAGAAAGTTGTCGTGGTCCTGGAGTCAATCCTTCCCACCTTACCTCCAGTGCCCTGCCTGCTGTATATTAGGAGTGACACAGCTGTTTTCACTGGTAGCATTCTAAGGGCCAGAGTCCATCAGCAGTATCTCCTTCACTGACCGATGGAAATTATATTTAAGGAAAGGGTGTTCTGTTTGGTGTCCTCTACAGTATGGCGTTTGTCACTTCAGTTTTCTGAAAGCAGCCTTACGTATAGACTAGAGGAGGAGAGTTGAACGCTTACCAGCTCTGTCTGTTATCAAGGCTGATTTGAGTGAAGCGGTATTGACAGGAGACATACACAATGAGGATTTGTGGCGTGTAAGACATGCTGTGATATGGCCCTCCAGCTATACTCTGAAAGCCATATCGGCGCCCGCACTGGTGAGAAGAAGCAGGGAAATTGAATTAGACTGTTCCATGTGTTAGTGTCAGTGCCCCTCCCCCAAACCATGTTTCGTTGATTGCATACCTCAACTTTTACATTTTATTCTATCCCAAAATAGGCTCCAGGGAATTCACTTGTCTCTGATTTATTTGCTTTAACTGGAGACATCAATTGTCAATTGTATTGGACTACGCCAGGGCATTTGCTGTGTTGTCTGCATCCCAAACTGCTTTTAGCCTGTCCCAGTTTGCGTTTTTATTTTCCCTCAGCCAGGCCAATCGAATAGCTTTGTCTGCAGTCTGTGACCATTGGACCATTTTTTCTTTGGCTGACAAGTCTTTTGTTATGTTATTGCATCAGATTACACAGCAATTTAAATAAACCATTCTCAATTAGTGATGCTGTAGTGATTGTGTTTGCTCCAGGATCATTCTGTAACTTATTTTGTCTAATTTGTTGAATGATTTAATTTTCAGTCCAAGATATTGTTTAGTCACATAAACAAAATGATATTGCATTAAACTTTATTTGATTATGAGGTGCAAGAAACCAAACCCAGACACTGCACATGCCTGCGTGACTGATTATATAACCGACTCATCTGAACTCTAATGAAGGGTGTGCGCTAGGGATACTCTGTGTTAGTTTGAATGCATGGCATAGGTATTGCAGTGGTTGCCTTTTAAGGTTCTGTCTTGTACTATTCTGGCAGAGGTATGGTACTGTGTTGGCAGGCCCATTCCATGTGCTCATGCCCAATGAGTTTGTTTTCTCTTAATTAAGGGCTCTTTGGAGCTTGCAGCCAGTGCATGTAGACTGATTGCTCTTAAATTCTTCATCAGAGACCAAACAGAGAGGCACTGATGACCCACCACTGATGTGTTTGCAAGGCTTGTCCTCCATGCGTGTCTGAGTCTGCATACAAACCTTCCTCTGTGCGTTGTCCTATTGATTTTAATTACTTTTCCCTTTGCTCTTGACTCAAAAAAGTTTCTGTTTGTGAGGGAGCTTCTGTGCATACATAAAGCTTTATACGGTGTGCTTAGTTTTGTGGCTCTGTTGTTGTGTCTTCGTGTAGGAAAGCAGCACAGCAGTGAGTTCTCCCGTCTGGTGGCCCAGGTCAGAGGGCGCATGGAGACGTCCAAGAGGGCACGGCAGATCAAGCAGGAGAAGGAGGTAGCCAGCGGGGAAACGAATCGTGAAGGTGAGGCAAACAAGCCCCCCCCCAGTCCCCTCAGTGATGCAACCACACGCACACACCCCTGATATACGGTCATCTCTGTAGCCCTGCTTGAAGGTAGGTTTCAGTTGTCAGTGTGTACCCTGCCACCCACTCCCTTCCACCCAGCATGCTACACTTCACACATGATGGCTCTGAGAAATCACAAATGATCAACCTCGTATCAGCCTGTGGGATAGGCACAAAATTGAGCTTTTTCCACTGATTGCAATGTTGACCTTGTGTCAGCATCCCAGATTGGAAACGCTTGACACCAGGACATGTAAGCACTTTTGGATGGACGCTGTTTTCTGAATCAGTAGAGAGATAGCAGATAATGCCCCACACTTATTGGAAGCTGCAAGAAGCATCACATTTAGTCTAAACCAACTGGACTGATTTGCAGAGTAGTGATGGCCATCATAGTCCACAAGGACTATTACCAGGAATGAACAGACTGGGGCTTAAGTGGGAAGTGATCAAACATGGAAGAGCTTCCAAAGTGACTGTCTGAAATTTGAAAGTAACAAGTGTAAAAACTGGGCTAGTCAGTACACCTATGTCTCACCACTGAAACTCTGCTTGTGCGTTGGCTGAGTACTAGTTATCCATTGGAATATGACCACTGAAATTCTGCTTGTGCGTTGGCTGAGTACTAGTTATCCATTGAAATATGACCACTGAAACTCTGCTTGTGTGTTGGCTGAGTACTAGTTATCCATTGGAATATGACCATTGAAATTCTGCTTGTGCATTGGCTGAGTAGTAGTTATCCTTTGGAATATGGCTATGCTACCATGCGAAGAGAGAGAGAAAGAGGAGGCGATGGAGAGACTAGGCCAGTGTATCTCCAAGGGTCACCAGAGGAAGTTTAAGGGTAAAGGTTTTGTTGTCTTGTTTTTGTCTTTGCCCCATTGTAATGAAATAAGAAGTATTGTGTCCTGCTCTTTCTGTTGCCAACAATTTGATTTGCTCTCTCAACCACTTCACTGCAAGCAGAGAGAAGGACATATTGATTTGGCCACAAACTCTGAGACATCTAAAAAAGAAGCTTGTAGGTTGACTTGAAAGAATGAGGAACATGCTGCTGCATTGAGGCAATTAGCTGTCTACCAATCGAATTACTCCTGTCCTGCTAGTGCTGTGTGTTACTTAGCCTGTAATCAAGGTGAAAGCCATCATTGTGGATCGTTACGCTCATGGGCACATGTTGTTTTGACTACCTATCCATAGATTGATTACAGTCTGACATTTTTACTCTCACAGCTAACCCAGCAGAAGCAGTGGAGGAGAGTCCTTTCCATCAGGAGACTGAGGTAGCCTGTGTGAAGCCAGACACACAGGCACATCCCTCCCTGACGGAGATCAGATCAAGGTCACCTAGCCCGTCCCCAAGTGAGGTGTCTATAAGCAGGTGAGCCTTCTCTCTGTGTGACCGCGCCATACCTTTCTGTTTTTCAGAAGTATGATGAAACTTGGTGAAATATTTGTTGTGGCGAGAATTAGTCAGTGCTAATTAGATTATGTGTGATGTTCTTAATGCATTCACTTTGAATGCACATCCATGGCGCAGAGGAGGATGCTGCGTTCTTCCGTGCTGTGGGCAGATGTGGTGGGAGATCTGTCACCACACAGAACTCCTTCTTATGCTTTGCACAGGAGGCTGCAGCCAGCAAGCAAGAGTAAACATGGGCTTCGGCTACATAGTCACACAGCTTACTTGCTCACCAGCTCACTATGAAGCGAGCATATGAATTGACTTTTTATGAAGTCCCTCTACAGAACAAATGTTTAAAGTGTCCAAGTAGACCTTGTTTCAATACTGCTGATAGTATTTCATGTAGAAAATGATTTTTATTGAATGTTTCGCTTAATGTGCACCAGGTGACCTGGAAATGCTGCAGGAATTTCACTGACTGTCAAACATGTTTAGCATTTTCTGGTATAATTGTAAAGCTCTCTGAGAGACCATTCAAGAGTTTTTTTTTTTTTTTTTTTTTTTTTTTTCCAAACCATTCGTTTATAAAGATGGAATCCATGCTTTGTTAAATTATCCTCTGACAGTAGGGGTGGGGGCCACACACTAAAGAACTATTCAGCCCCCTTGGACATTTCGTGAGAGGAGTTGGGTTGTAGACCATTTGATTCTGCATCGTAGGCCAAGTTTGGAGGCTCCTCCAGCTGCACTGAGCATTCCCCTGCATGGTCCCTTTCCCCCATCACCAACACCCTCACCCCCACCTTCTTTATTCTTGTGCACAGCACTGAAACCTGTCTGCCTGATTGTGCCATGCGTGCAGCCATTCAATCAGCCACCGATAAAGAGCAGCTGTCTATCACCTACACACATACTCACTACCCTGCCAGTAAGAATGATCTCTCTCACTGTTCTTTAAATGTCCACCTCAGTGCTGAAAGCCAGTGCAGGAGTGACTGCTTTCTCTCCCTCTCAGTCTTTCCTAATAGTGGGACATTAGTGTATGAGGGCTTCTTTCTCCTCCGCAGATGGGGAGTCATTGCCACCTCATCCCCAGGCTCACTTGACTCCTGTTCCAGCATGTTAATGCCCCCCACATCTCACCACTTCCCATCTTCTTGCACTCAGTGTCACCTAATGAGCATTTAGAAGTGGTGATTCCAGATGGGACAGGGCTATAACCCTTTGTAAGGGAGTCATTTTTGCACTCTATGTTCTGGTGTGTTGGAACAAGGTGCTGTCTGTGAGGGAGATTCATTGGCAGATTAAAAGCTCTGAAGAGATTTTGATGGTCTTGCATCTGCTTAACACATTGTCTGAGCCTTAGCGATTATTTTCTGGATTTGTATATGCTAATTCAGCTGACCCTTGAATGTATTGTCTGTGACGAGCATGGTTGCGGATTCTCCTGGCCAGAGGTATGGAGGAACACGGCGGGGAACACAGTTCCACTCTGGGCCAAGTGTCATGTGAAGATCAGGGATCTCTTTCATAAATCCTACATTTCACTGCCTTGTGTAGCTTTTGATTTGTAAAAGAAAACTGGCATTGGATTGTGGACAGTGTTCTAAATCTGAAAACACACATTGTTTTTTGAGGCTCCTGATCTGGGCCATGGCTTAGTAGCCTGCAATCCATTACTTGCCTTTATGCTAGACTGAGCCCTATTTCCTCAGCTCAAACCACAGCAGCGCTCTGCATCTGTAGCCACCCTTACAATGGGAAAAGTCTTGGCTTTGAAGCAGTTGTACCAGCCTTCACTCTGAAGTGACTCAGCCGTGCTGCGTACTGTATGATCGGCATGCATGAGCTCAAGGGAGTGGAGCGGTGGCAACCTTGTGCATTTCAATTTCCAACGAGCGAGTCAACATTTAATGGCTCCTTGTGCGGGCACTCTGCTGAAACAGCAGCAGCAGCAGCGCTCTCCTGTGAGGATAGTCTTGTTTTCCTGTCTCTTCTCATTTGTTGGGTTTCAATTGAGTGTTTTTTTTCTCTCTCTCTCTCTCTCTCTCTTTTACTTTCTCTCTCACACTCTCCTTTTTGTCATTTTCTGTGCCTGTGATTTCCCCTTTACAAGTTGCAGTAAATTACGTTTTTTTGTTTGTCAAAGTGCAATCAGTAAACCTGCTGGTCCTTTGCAATTTCTTTTGTGCCACAGAAAAAATGATGTAACGGGAGAGGAAATGCTTTTTATGTTGTTCTGTGATTCATTGCCATCAGACAACAAATTCTCAGCCTTTGTTTGTTTACATATTGTCAAAGGTAGTTACTGGTATTTGTGTCAGAAAAACAAAGGCAATGCATCTTTAAATCCTGGGATGAGATTTAACAGACCGAAGAAAGAGCATTTTGAAAGTAACCTCTTCATTTCTCTCTCATGAAAGCTCCCCTTTCAAGTCTATAGATCAGAGGCAACTCCTCTGTCTAAATTAGGGAAATATCTGTTAGGAAGTGGCGTTATTGTAGACTTTTGCTAGAGATTGTGGGTTAGTGTAGATTCTATGGGCTGTGGCATACTCAGGAGGTATGGCTAAGGTGAGATATATGACTCGTTCTCAAATAGGACTACTTTGTTGGAGTATTATTGAAATCATTCTTATGTCATGTCCATCTTAACCGTGTGCTTTAGCAGGAAGTGTGAAGGTTTGTCCTATTTGAAATGTCTCTTATCAACTTTGATTTAATTTGTCATAAGATCTTTTTGCCAGTGACCAGCGTATTTGTCCTTATGCCCTGTGTGATGGCTGAGTGACACGGTCACATATGTCACTTTGACATGGTTAATATTCTAGAAAGCTCTCACTGCATGGTAAGCCAGTCATGGCACATTCCCCTGCTAATGACTTTGAAGTGCAGCTCAATGTGTTTCATTTTCCTTTCGCCGCTCAGAGCATTCTGTGTCCGCAGCTTTCATCATTAATAGATGCCCAGTGACATTCGAGGCAGCTTCAAAGAGGTCCGTGCTAATCCTGCGGGTTTGTCTGGCTACTTTGGTCCAATCTAAAGGCTGATCTTGTTAACTTTAAGGCAGATCAGGCCTCGTGTGTTATTATACGTGGTGCTGTCAGTCCACGTTCGTCTGTTCAGAGGCCAAATAAGACAGTTATTGCTCCTTCTTTTCATTTGTTAAGACGTCGCCACTGAAAGAATTCTGTTGGGTACTGGCTTAGAGTATTTTAATTAAAGGAGAGGAAAGGAAGACCTAATGTAATAGCCATTGATTTGTAATTAACCTCCCTAATCCAAAGTGAAGAATGACATATTACTGTTTCAAACATATGCGCACACACAACACACACAAACACACACACACACAGTGAGATAAACCGGTGAGTGCGCACACGTTTCTTTTTGTTGTTGTTTTTTTGCTTCCCCTCACTGTGTCATTTGCGGGGGGAAGAGGGGTTATTTGGTTGATGCGCCAGCATCACCAGAGAAGTGCAGCGGGGTCACCGGAAAGGGCGCCTCAATTTCCCCTCCATAGGAGCCGCAACCTTCACTCAGTCTGCACAGCGGCCCCCAACGCTGCCCTGCTAACTCCCTCCCTCCTTCAAGCGTGTGAGCTGTGTTGCTTTAGCTTCTAACCTCACTGTTCTTTGACTAAGTGCTGCATACAAAATTGAATCAGCCCCAGGCCGGCCATGTCTTGGAGGAGTGAAGCCTCATGTTTCAGGTTGTAAAACACTGCATAGCAAGTCATTAGCCTCTGTATGCCGGACAGCGTCATACGTTTTTGAAAGACAGCTATGAAGATGTGCAGCCATCCATTCTCAATATCCAAAATAAGATGTAATCTGAGTTTGGTATTGGCCGGGTTTGAGATGTTGTCAGTATATTTGGCTCTGCCTGGTTTGCGGATTCTGTCTGCCTCAGCCACTTCCCCATGCAACAATTGCCTAATTGCAGAACAACTTCAGGGGTCACTTGAGACACCTCTTAGCATGCAGATATTTAATTGAAGCTGTGAGGGCCCTTAATTTAGCTTCAGAATGGGAATCCATTATGTTGTTTACCTATTAATAATCAGTAATGGGAAGCAGCCTTAGCATCCCTTCAACAGTGAACTAAAGACCAATGGACCATTTGCAGTAAATTAGCTTAGGCAAGAGTTAGGCATTAACCCCCATGGTCATAGATGATTTCTCTCATTCTCCTAAAGTTGTTTTGTTGTGTTTTGTTTTTTTTTCCAGCATAATCTTTTTATTGGGTCATCAGGTTGCGCTGGCACACTTTAGATTGACTCCCACCATGATAGTTTTGTAATTATGGCATGTAAATACTAGCCGTCTCTCCAGAAGGACAACACAGTGTTTTTTGGGGTTATTTATGTTTGTGCTAAACATGTTCTGCTGTAAAAGGACCGGCATCTATTCTCACTCACACGTAAACGCCATGGTCAACTTCAGGCCTATATAAGGCAAGAATAAGCAGAAGGCTTTGTAGCATGTGCCTACCTTGTTATGTTGTTTTTCTCCCCCACTCTCTTTCCATGGGTTTGTATGGCATCAATCTTTGTTTCACTCCCTTATTTTGCTGTGGAAATGGTTTGCCTCCTCTTGGACTCCAACTCTGTCACTTGCCCTCTCTCCTTCTCTATCACTTGCCCTCTCTCCTTCTCTATCACTTGCCCTCTCTCCTTCTCTATCACTTGCCCTCTCTCCTTCTCTATCACTTGCCCTCTCTCCGTCTCTGTCACTTTCCCTCTATCCGTCTCTGTCACTTTCCCTCTATCCGTCTCTTTTTTTTTTTCCCCCACCCGTCATGGAAATTTGATTAATTAACCTTTATTGACATGATATAAACCAACACGTTTGTGGAGACTGTGCTAATCTTGCTCTGTGAACATGGATAAAATTGTATTATCTGCAGATTTGAGGACAAATAAACCCCAGATCTATTTTTTGTGTAGGGGTGACAGCCAGCGGGTCCTCTGGTTTTGGTCTGTCTTATTGACTGACACCAGTCCTCTCTTTGGAGAGGGGCACTCTTGTATTGCCTGAAGGTATTTGATTATTTGAAG
The DNA here is from genome assembly GCA_015244755.2 of Tenualosa ilisha. Lineage (NCBI taxonomy): Eukaryota > Metazoa > Chordata > Actinopteri > Clupeiformes > Clupeidae > Tenualosa > Tenualosa ilisha. The sequence continues at coordinate 2,291,435 of PYXC01002776.1, read as the reverse complement.
TCTTGGCTTCTTTGGTCTGTCCCTTGCCTTTCTGTGTGTGTGTGTGTGTGTGTGTGTGTGTGTGTGTGTGTGTGTGGTGTGTGTGTGTGTGTGTGTGTGTGTGTGTGTGTGTGTGTGGCAGGCCCATACACACTACGAGTAGAGAATAGAGAACCTATTTATCTTTGTGCAGCCTGCCCTGCTCTGCCCTGCTCAGCTCTCCTGTGTGAGAGGTTCAGTTCGGACACTAAACATCAAGCAGTTCTGAGCTGGCTAAGGACTGCAGGACTGTCTGCCTACCTCTTTTCTTTTATTTTTTTGCGAAGAAAGAATGTCACACATGCCCCTGGTTAGCACAGGCTTCAGCAAAGTGCCATTCCTCGGTTAGTCCTACACATCCAACGTGAAAGAGTTTAGTTGCCACAGGCTGTCTATGACAGGGTTGGCCAGGGGTCACCGACAACATGATGTTTTAATGCTTCTGCATCGAGCGTGTCTACATGCGCGTAGCACAATTCACCAAATTGTTTTGAGTGGAACTATCTACCCTTTACACCATGCAGTTGAGTCTAGCAAATTCCTTTGTCATGCTTTCATTTTTTTGACATTACTGTCAAAGAGACACTGCATATTTCAACAACCTTGTTGTTGTTACAAAAAATATATCAGAACTATTTACACGGTTCCTGGGCAGTCAGTTTATGTTCTGTTAATAAGCAAACTTCTCATGACTGCGTGAGTACTGTCTGATGACGAAGTGCTGAATTTAAAACATTGAAAGATTACAATCACAGTACAGTCGGGAAATCCTGCCAAAACAATGTCTTGAATTATTTACAAAGTCTATAAAGTGGACTAGCATGTTGCCAAAAGTACCCACTGTGGGCTGCGGAAACACACTGGCAAACAAAACGAAGCGACTGGACCGGACCAATCATCAGATTGTGTAAATAAGGATGGTGCTGGTGGGTTGTGTGACATATGTGTTTGCATGATTCAATTTTTTCTTTTTTAATTCATTCATCACATGCGTTAACACTGACAGCACTAATTTTTAATATGTATATATATATGTATTTTATTTATTTATTTATTTATTTTATATATATAAATTCATTGGCCCCAAGGATGTTTGGTTGTCCAAGGTCACATTACTCTGCCTCCTTTCTGTCCCTCAACTGCTGTCCTTGTTCAGCTCCTCCTGTGAGGTGAGGACTTTAGCACTCCTCCTCTTCCTGTTCATCTTCCTCTTCCTCTTCCTCCTCCTCAGTGGCATCCTACCCTTCACCACCAGTGAGATCTGAGAAAGTTCCCCATTCAGCCATGTTCCTGCAGGCTGCTGTGACAGGAACGCCCCCATTGCTCTACCATCTGCATCGCTATTCCTGAAGTGTGGTGTCTCAGCTCACTGCCTTTCTTGGTCTCTAAATCCATCCCATCTCTTATCACACACACACACACACACACACTCACACACACAAACACTGCGGACTCTGAGTCACCCGCAGCATCCTGCAGTCATTTGCATGGCTCCAGTTCTTGTCATTAGAACTGTACCATCTATGTACTTGCTTGGCCCTTGCTCTATTTTTCTGGCCCCCCCAAAATGCTTTGCTTCCTGTGAAACATTTCTTGTGATAAGGCACACATCTCCATGAATTTAATTTGTGCATGTTGCATATCTGGAGGCGAGACAGCGCTGTGCCCCGACATCTTTAATAGACACGTGTTATCTGAGAGCGGTTGCGTGGCTGCGTCATCTGGGCTTGTGATCGTGTTGGAATCAGAGATTGGAGAAGCCACATGCAGATGCGGACTGAGGGAAAATGTCCGCTGCCACGCCGCCGTGGCCGGATGTGGCCTTTTAGCGAAGAGCTGTGTGATGAATGCAGCTCCTGCAGTCAGATAAGATTATCGTCCCCCGTTGGGAGCTCAGAGTGACTTAAGTCTGTGTGTGTGTGTGTGTGTGTGTGTGTGTGTGTGTGTGTGGTGTGTGTGTGTGTGTGCGTGTGTGTGCGCGCTGCTGCAGCGGCCCGCCTATCTGCTTGGCCTCAGAAGGTGACTAACACACTCTCTCTGTGGTGACTAACCATTTGTCTCCTAGGACTGAGCAAGGGGATTGTGTCCATTTTGTAGGCATAGTGGACATGTTGCTGCACCACCATACTCATACTGTTATTAACTGTGTTCTTTCCATGATGTTTTCTTTTCATTCCAGCTCAATTTCAGATGTGTTTAGCTGACCATTGGACAAGATGAATGGGTAAGTAAAATCTCTGGAATTTTAATTTTTAAGACATTTATTCGTTGCTGTACATCTTGATTGGTCTGCCGTGATGAGTCTTCAGTCACTCACTGCACAGTGTGTGCTTCTCATGTGATCCAGCTGAACCTTAAATATGTAGCTCTCATGGAGAATATGCACAGGAGCTGCTGGGATGGTCTCAGTGGTAAGCCACACCACACACTCAGAGCCAGGAATCACACCCCTACTGCACCCCTACTGCTTTGAGTGATGGAGCTGACATGTTGCCCCCACCCCCAAACTCACTCACGCACACACACACACCACCTCTGAGTCCATACACAGTGAGATGTATTGCAACACTGGGTTGTCAGTCCAGGCTCCCTGTAGATCCCCAGATGTCTGATGTGTGTTTTGAGTCCTTATGTGGAGTCCCTCGGAGCAGGAGCCCTTGTGTGACTCCTACCCTAATGTTGTGAGTACAACATAGCCTACTTACTGATAGAGGTGGCCTTGGCCAAGATACCAAGGCATTTCCTGTGCTCTCTGGGGTCGGAGGCCAGAGGATGGGGGTGGTTGTGATGTGTGCACTGCTCACTTCACACCCCCACTGAATCCTACTGGCCTTATTCAGACCCATGTGTGTACCTTTGAACATATGCAGTCTCCCACACACACAGGGTCGTGCAAACGTAAACAGCATTCGGCCCCACACATCTATCGTATAGGCTTCCCTGTGTTCCCTCCAGACCTCCTGTGGATGCTTTTGATGTCTAGAGAAGGTTGTTTTCACGTACAGACTCTGGAGCAAAGGCTTATGAGCACAGCAGGACTTCCTGGATGTCCATATCTCTCTCTTTCTCTCTCTCTCTCTCTCTCTCTCTCTCACTCTCCCTCTCTCCCTCCTTCTCCCACAACAGAGCCTGGCCCCTGGTGTGTCTCTCAGCGGAGGCATGCTGAGACAGCCTCCCTGGTCCCCAGATTGCATTCCCACATGTATAGGATTCACTTTCCCCTTACCACAAACCCTCTAGCATGGGACCCCATGACATCATGGGATATCCCTGATGGATGAGTCTTCATTCCCCATTAGTTCAGTCTACGTTATCCATCAGTGCTGTTTTCCAGTGCATCTGCCAGACACTGGCTCCCCTTTAATAAGAACAGATCTTTGGAGATATGCAACTGCAGCAGTAGTTTCATCATTAGGTGCAGAGGATCATTTGTATACAGTAATTGAAGCATATGGCCTTGCAAGAGCACAAAAAAGTGGTGTCACGAAACAGTGTGTTTCAACCTCAGGTGGAAGTACTTAGTCAAACAGGTCAGGTCATTGGTCTCCAAAGCCCCTTAAAATCCTGGAATGTTGTATTTAAAATCACTCTGGCCCCTGCACTCCATGCAAGCTCTCAACTCAAGGCATCAGTGGGCTCCTGCTTGGATATGTCGTGCCTGTGAGGAGGTCTTTCTGTCCTCCCTCATCATTTTTCACATGACTTTCTCGTGCGGACAAGCAGGCGGGTATTTTATGGGTGCCCATATGCCTTCATGGCTCCCAGGCCACCACTGCTCTGCTTTTCATCTTTATTAGGCTGGCATGCACACTTGTATCCCTGCAGCTTCTTGGAGCATGAATGATGCCAGCCGCATCCCCCTCTTTTTAATATGCACAACGTTGACATGCCTTTATCGCCTGCTCCCAGATTCCATTTGCTATTTCATTCTTAATTTGATTTCCTAGGAGGGCTTGGGTCATATTGGCTGTGTGGTTGTCAATTTGACCATTTATTGTTACGATTATTTAAGGGTTTTAACAGGGTACCCTTCTCATAGCTCACTGTGTGTGTTGGTTTGCGTTTGGGTGTGTGGTGTTTGTCAACACTGGTTGGTTAAGCAGAATCTCTGCTGCCTAGCAGTGTAACCAGTGTGAATGGCTGCTGTCTTGCTGAAGGCACAAGAGAACTTGCCCTGTTGTCATTCAGTGCCAGGCGACTCTGGGTCTCCACTGACTGTGCTGCAGTGAAAGCACTGATTCATTTGTCACTGGGGCCAATGGCAGAGTCCTGAGTAAAAGATTCCTTTCAACAGTGCCTAAAAGGGCTTATCACTGGCGTTCAGCCCCTGACATAAAATGGTTGGCACAGATGTTAATTGTTATCCTTCTTGTCTGTGTCCAGGGGCAGGAGGGAGAGAGGGAGTGAAAGTATGAGGGAGCAGAATGGACGAAATAAATGAGAAGACTGGGGACAAGGTGGCGGCGGCGGTGGTGGTGGTGATGGTGGGGGTAACACCAGACTCCCACCAATTCTTTCTCTTGTGTGTGGAAGTGTGACCCAAATTCCTGCCCTGGAATTTACTTTTCTCCTCTCCAGCTCAGACAAGCAGAGCAGCGTGGCAGCGGTGATCGTGTGGCCTGACTGAGCGAGCGGATGAAGTATAAACACTTGCTGAAAGCTCTTCATGTGAAGCCCTAAATAGTTCCATATGGGGGGCTATGGAGCTGGAGGCTCTCTGGGGGGCCAAGCCTGGATGCAGAGAGAGGGAGAAATGGAGTGCTAGCAACTGGGAGACGTGTCTACTATATCCCTGTTTCCTACGGGGCAGACACTCTTTTGTCCTCACCCCCCACCCCCACCGAAGTCTCCACTTCATTAGCCTCTCAGTCTCACTCATCGTATCCTCTTTCGCTCTATCTCACACCCTATTTTTGATGTCTGATAAAACATTTTACGGTAGTGTGGCTTAAAATCAATATTTTTCATCAAATTCTATTTTTCATTCTGAACACCCACTTTTGACCCTGCTTGCTTGACCAGATTGCGGACTTGTAAATGTTTCCTCAGTAATTGGATGTTTTTATAGTTATGCCATGCCAAAAGTCATGCTACTGCTGTCAAACAGCGTGTCAGCAAAGGCCAAAAGGTTTTATTTTATATAGATGAATCTAAATATTTCATCATAAATTATATAAATATTGTGTTATGTTCTTGTAGGGTTTGTGTAGGGTTTTGTGCTGTCAGTAGGTATTTATCCAGAGTGCATTTGGATTGCTGTGAAACATTTTTTCCTAAAGTAGGGCAAATGTTTTTCAGTTTACCCTACAATGTGATGTCTGTTATAACTATTGTGAAGTTCTGTTTAAAAGTACTGATTGTACTCAATACAGGGAAATTTCTATCTGCCACAGTGTGCTTCGGGCTCTTCATCCCAGTAAATAATCCTCAGATGTGCAACGTCAGGGTTGAGGGTGCCCACTTTTGTATCCTGCCGTCATCTGACTGGCAGCCAGCTGTCATGCCGCTCTGGTTTGGTCTTGGCTCGTCCGAGTTGGGAAGAGTCGTCATAGTCCCTCAGACGCTGTCAGCCAGCTCAGATTGATTCTCCACGTCGGCTCAGGCCAAATCTGGATGACATTAGCAGCCCCACACTTATTTAAACCACCTGAAACGCCCCGCAAGACGCCCAGAGCCACTTGTGAGGTGCACGGAACTCAGGAGCGAGGAACGCAGACACCCCAGTCTCTCGGGGTTCCTGACCTGTTGCATGGGCCCCCTCTTCAGGTAGCCACCCTCCAGCCAAAGTGAATAATTTGAACCCTGGCTTGAAAAATGCTTTTCTTGGGGGCTTGGGTGGTAGGGTTTGTGTAGAGTTATGAGAATGTAATTTAATGAAAACATATGATGGAGCCAGGGCCTCCTCCTGCTCCCCTTCAGCATCTCCTTAATGAAAGGAACCTTGAACATCATCCATCACACAGACCCCCACTCTGAATAGGAATCCGCCAGATGTGTCACTGTTGCAGGTGTGCACCTTTCTCTGTGCCTCAGCCACATGCTCCCACCCTTTGTCATGTCTCCCATTCTCCTGCTCCTCCATCCTCTTCTGCTTGTGCTCTCCTCGCTGCTTGCACTGGTTCATTTCCGTATTCTCTGCTGTCCCCTTGCTCCACCACTGGAGCGCCTGTCAGGGTATTTTCAGCTCCCTCCACCTGCCTCTCCCTGCCTGGAAGCTTTTAGCGATGGCTTCCAGCAGTGCCACAATGCAAGCCCTGAGATTGCTCAGGCGTGCAGGAGCTGACTCCCTGGGATCACGTTTATCTCCAGTATCTCAAGTATTGCAGCTTGTAGGTTTAAAAAAATGCTGAGATCTGTGAAATCTGCAGCATACATTAGGTGTTCTTAAAATGATGTTCAGACTCCTGCTTATTAAACTGCAAATGCTCTATTCATAGATATTTGAGGGAATGTTATGAGAAAACCAAAAACAAAACTAGACCTGCAAAAAGTAGTGGTATTTTAATCTACTCAATCATATAGACATGTCATGCCTGTCAAGAATTTCAGTGGCCATTTTGCTGTGATAAATATTACATTGTGTTTTTGCAAATAGAATAATAATACATGGGCAGATGTCAGATGTGAACTAGTCACTGGTAGATTCCATTATAAACTTCAGTCATCTTTGCTGATTTATTTTTTTTGTATACTTTGCTTAATTCCCCTCTGACACCAGGGGCAGACTGGCAATCTGTGGTTCTAGAAAAGTCCAGAATGGTCATCCAATCTGATGGCCATTCTTACTTATCGGACTGTTTGTTAGCTCTCCAAAGACATCACTAAAGGGCAATCAAAGCTATGAATATGCATACAAGATAAGCTTTCGGTTACCGTTGTCTTTAAAAAAAAAACTACATACATTGGTCTGTTCTCAACAAACATTCGTCTGTTTAAAATTCTGTTTTCAATAGCGCAGGCGAAGGAACATTAAAAAGGCTGTCACCACGACCAACTCTTGCAACTCATAATAATCACATAACTTTTCCTCTTTGCTTCCTTTATTGCAGCCTGTTTTACAAAGAGACAAAGAGATTTGTGCATTAACCAAAACACAAGGTCAAGGTGAATATAGTATATAAGAGTATTGGCAACTAGGCTATGGGGTGAAACTGCCTAAAAACAAGAGTGAAATCAGGTGTTGTTTTATTATGACCAATGCAGCACAGCTTAACTGGCAGTTATACAGGTTTTACTAGACTCACATAGGTCTCATGGAGCTGTATCCAACAAGCCCTTATATGTCCATGTGTAGCACCACTGATTCCGTCAGCGATTTCCAAGTCACTTGAAACTTCGTTGACATGTAGCCCCAGTAGGCCCATACCACATAGTAGTCACACAGTTGCCACCCCCTCCCCCCCAAAACACAGGTTGGTCAGACAGTTTTCGTGGAATAACTTAGAAGAACCGTGGCCAGCAAAATTTGAGTGGTTCCTAGGTCTCATGGGGCCGCAAAAGAATGGCCACATCTTGAACCATAGTGCCCCAGCGGACAATATTTTTGTGGAACATGGGCCTGAAGAAGTTGCATTTGACAAGCCCTCAACCACCCATGTGTGGTGTGTAGTGATTGGTGACTGGGATACTGAAACACCAAACCACCTGAAACTCACTGGGGAACACCATTGTTGCAGAATAACTCCAGAACCATAGCGCCCCAACAAGCAAAGTATTAGTGGAAGATAGGTCTCAATGAGCTGCATCCAGTAAGCCCTCAACCTCCCATGTGTGGTTTAGCACCACCTATTCACACACAAAAATAGCAATATTTTGGAGCAATGATCATCAGCTAGGTAGGTAGTTAAACTGTTTTCCATCAGACTGACAGAGAAAGATGAAGTTTAAAATGTGTTTTGTTCATTAACATTAATTCAATTCCTGTCAATTTAATACACACATCAACAAGCAGTCACTTTGTTTCATGATTGGAATCAGAGAGAAAGTAGCCTGGTGGCCCTTTGGCATAATCCTTTGATTCAGCTCTAGCCAGCCATTAGAGGCCCGGCCCTCTCATGGTTAAGTGGCTGGGGCTAACAGCTTGCTTGATGTGTGTTCTGATGCTGGGGGTCCATGCCTGGTCATTTGAGCAATTGTTCTGTGATGCTCTAAGTATGCCTGTTCTCTGTGACTGCACAGCCTCTCATCAAGCCTCTTTGAATTTCCCACGTGACAGAAAGAGAGAGAGGGCAGAAAATTATTTATATAATGGTTATCGACCTGAAAGCAACTTACCCTTGGCGTTAATTAATTTTGAGAAGTTTTTCTTGGAAAGCCCAAGTCACACTGTGCAGGGAGGCAGAGGCAGTGTGTCTACCAAAGCGGAAGAAGGGTCACAAAGTTCAGAATGGGCTGTGTTTTTGAGGGATTACATGAAGAGGATCAGGTAAAAGCAGACAAGTTCTTAAATGTGCTACAGTAATTGGTGCCAGATGTGTCTCTGGGTAATAAATGAGACAAAGATTTAAGGACAAAGAAAAAAAAAACAGTCTCTGGTGTAAATGAGGAGAGTTGGCTCGAACAATTTGCCCGAACCCAATATCCCAACTGTTTCCCTGCTGACAAGTCTCAGGAGATTGTGTCCCAGTGAATAGAGAGGAGGGTCTGCTCCATCTGAGTGTGTTTAGGAGCTCCTATAGCTCTGTGCTGTGCAGTCAGCCAGTCTCTGGCCTGCTCCATGCTATGTGGCCTTGGCCAGTATCCTGCAGTCTTAACTTATGTGCTGCGTTTGTATTGACTATGGTTAATCAATACAATAGTGTTTCCGTCGATTACAAGGGTTGTTTTTTTTTTTTTTTTGCTTGTCTTTGTTTTGAAGATGTCTTGTGCTGAGACAAAATCTAAAATGAAATTGGAGAGGTGTTGCTCAAAGGATGGACACAACCAGCTCAGCTTGTCTTTGTTTTGTCTAAAATGAATGACATGCATAGATGAGGGAGGGAAAACCAACAGACCACAAGTGGTCATTGCATAAGAAACCAATGGCCATTGAACTTATTTTTTGGTTTTGTCAGATGACATCTTTGCCTAGTGTCATATTTTTCCCTTGTGGCGTTGGATCTGAGGTTCAAATTCAGTGAAGTTGTGCCAAGACTTTGAGGGGAAGGAAAAACACTCACTATCCTCTCCTGTTTTCCAGGGACCAGGAAAGCCCTCAGGGAGAAACTCTGGGAATGCCTCCCCAGCTGAAATGAATTCTGTGTAAAGCAGTTAAAGGATTCCAAGAGCTCTCCACCTCCTGATTTTTGTTTTATATTCATTTTTTGTACTTTTTCATTTTACGTGTATATGAAATGTTTCTAATAAACTGGTTAATTATTTACCAAAAATGTTTGTTTGCTTTTTTTGTTGCTGTGATATTTGGATTAGGTACAGGCTGTCAGTGTGAATGCATTTAGTGTATTAGTTCAAGAACCACTTCTGCTCAGTCCAGTCTAATTGCCCTGTCAGAGAGAGAATAGACAGTCCACTTTGAAAATCAAGTCTTTCCCACACTTGTGTCCGTGCTTCAAACAATGAGCCTAGATTATGGTATGCACAGCTGAGAGAGATTAAGCTAATGCCGTAGAATACACATTTGATAAACAACAAAGACTGCATGCCAGTTTATGTTGGAAGCACTTTCCTCTCAATGTGCGCCCTATTGTATAAAGCACCAACTTGATTTAATTAATTAAAAGCAGTAATGATACAGATCCGGGAAGCACAGTGTTTCCCTTCTTGGGCCTTACAAATTTAAAGGATAAACGAGTTAGTGCTTGTTTATGTTCTTTTGATATAGGGAGAGCAGAACATGGAGAATTTGGTCAAACATTAACATCTTACTGGTCATGTCAGGATGTGCAGGGAGGCAGACACAAGGTATTTGGACTCTGCTAGACAAAGGGGTCCATATTCAGGCTGGGGTAGCAGTGTAACGGTTAACGCTGGTGACAATGTGAGTCAAGTGGAGAGAGAGATTGTGGGATAGAGGTGAGCCCAGCACCACCATCTACACATACAACCATACACATTTTGGCTACTGTGCTATGCATTAATTAAGTGTCCATTTCCATAAATCTCTGGTATGGGGGACAAATGACAGACGGCTGGCATGTAGGGCTCTAACTACTTTTGGCCAGCTGCTGGCTGGCTTTGCCCTTTTCCAACAGTCTTGTTATTCAAATTGCATTATCCTCTTCTGATGTGCCCTGAGCTACAACTAGCTGCGGACCGTCCACAAATGTTTGACATCTAGGCTCGGCCCTTCTTGTCCTTGGTGAATTGTGAGGTATCCGCAGATGCTGAGATGAAAGCCTCCAGAAAAAAATGCTTTTAGCATGTCCTCAATGCCTTTTCAAGGACAGTTGTAAATTCATCAAAGATACCTTCTGTCCTGCATTCACATGTTTATTCAGTAGGTACAATCGTCAAAAATGACAGTAGTGCAGCGAAAGAATGCATTATTAATCACTGTATGTATGGACTGTCGTGACCCTTTTGTGCTGTCAGCATAATGCCCTTCTATTTCAACTGCAGGTAAAGGGAAAGGAAATGGTCATTCTGGCACTTTGCTGTAATTCAGGTCTTTTATCCATTTTGGATGAAGGCAGTAAAGGCTCTTCGTAGTGATTGTGAAGAGCAGACTGAGAGAAGGAAGGACTGGCAATTGGATCTGCCGTTTTGAGCTCGGCGGGAGACACAGACCCCCTCCCTCCACACCCATTGCTTGTAAGAGACGAGATGTGGGAAAGCTTGCTAATGAAAATTACTTTTACCTCCATGAGTGTTCTATAGCTTGGCATAATAAGCTCTTTAGGAGTGCACATGTCCTTGTCCTTGCATCCTAATCCTTTCCCATGTGTAAATGTACAGATTTAGACCTCCCTCCACCAGCTCGGCCATGTGAACAGCTTGATTTCGCAACAGTCTGGTTTTGCATTTGTTTGAAAGCATAAGGCAGGATAGTTGAATGCGTTCAAGGTCTACAGATGAACACCATGGAGGTGGAGGGAGGGGGGGGGGAGTCCATGGCAAGAAAGGTGAGACTGAGGCCCCGTCCACACGATGATCCCGTTTTTTTTTTTTTTGCGGGTTGAAAAATCTGTGTCCACACACAAGCCGGAGCGAAAAATATCCGTGCCCTAACGACAACGGAACACTGAGTGAAAACGATGTAATACATATTCCACACCTATATGTGGCGCTGTAAACAGATACAGCCAGAGCCACTGGACACACCAACACCAGAGAGCGCATGCGCGTAGAGCACAAACACAACTCCGTTGTCCTCCATTGTTGTTTTTACCACTTATTGTGTGCCGGGGTCTTCACTGCTCTTCTGGTCATGTGACGGTGACAGATTGGCGACGTCATTGTTTTCAAAAAGCTGTGTTTTGTTTGTCCACACAGCAACAAAACGACTGCATTTTCAGATTTTTCCCCTCTGGAACCCGTTTTCAAAAAACTTTTTAAGTCACCCAAATCGCCGGCGCTGTGTGGACGCAAGGCCAAAACGCATAGAAACTTCTCCGTTTTAACAGAAAAACGTTGCCGTGTGGACAGCCTCTTAGGTAGAGGCTTGCCAGAGTCCTTGCTTCTAATTGGAACCAGAGCCAGAGTGGGGATGGTGGACAGTGACACGAGAAACCTCAGTGGCTGGCTTAGCGCCCTGTGGCCCTGCATTCACAGCAGGGCCCCCCCAAGCCGACCCCAGCAAGGGGGTGGAGGTGCTGCGAGGTGTGCAAGCAGGCTTTGTCTTACTGCATCGTAATGCAGAGCTAGCCATTCTAGACTGGGCATCCCTTGGGCTCATGGATGGCTGCCTGAAAGCGTAGGACAGCCATGACTGACTGACAGATAGACAGACCAACTGACTCATCTCCCTCCTGGTGTTTGGGAGGCAGTGAAGCAGGCAGTGTTATCGCCATTTCCAGAACAGGACGGAGCTCTAGCTAGACACAACACACACACACACACACACACACACATCCGATTAGCAGGAAATACACACACACACACACACACACACACACACACATCCGATTAGCAGGAAATACACACACACACACACACGTTAACTTCACACCCCATGGAGACCCTTGCATGCTAATGTAAGGAAATGGATTATGGATATTATGGCCATTTGTTTTAAAGTTGCCTTTGTCCCACTGGTTGAATGCACTTTTTAATTGTGTGTTCTATGAATGCCTATCACTCCAAATTGTGTTATTGTTTTCACTGCAGCACATTGAGTGAACTCTCCAAGCCGATTAGCAAAACCTACTATATTTCAGCTCATCCCAAAGAGAAGAAGCAAGCGCTTTACTTTCTTCTTCTTTTGAAAAACAAAGGAGTGGCTAAACACTAAAATTTAATTATTCGTGGCTTCTGTGGCTGACCAAATGCAGAAAGTATGACATGGACAGTTTGGTGCTGGCCTGTCAACTAAAATGGTCTTAGCTGTCAGAATCCTCTTCATCATGCCTTCCTCTTGATCTAGGACAACACTGAGTATCTCTAACGATCTGACAGCACCCAATCTGGTCTGAAATTCACACCCAAGCTCTGTGCTGTAACTATTGAGTCATTAGTCAATCCATAGTTCCAGGTTGCTCACTACTGAGTGCTGATGGTACTTAGAGCCAGAGTATGTTCTGTGACCAGTTCATAGTGTATGGAGATACACACATGAACAAAAAAAGTACTTTATTTTTGAGCAACCACATTACAAACACAGATGTTGGCCGCAAGCCCCACACCAGCCTTACTCCAAACCCAGCCCAAAAATCCCATAAGCTTGTGCATGTGCAGAGGCTATTCTAGAGTCTGTTGGGGCCCTAGGCAAAAATCCTGCCCAGTGTTAGTCACTATTTTGTTTTAATCTGACATCACCAAAAATATCCCAAAATATGCGTTTTTTTAAGAAGCTGTCCAGAAGTTAAAATGTACTTAGGAAATCTGCACAAAAACCAGACTGATTAACTAAACATAGAAACCATGTTCGCTGTATCTTCTTAGAGGATTTTTGTCTTCTTTTTTTCTTGTCCGTGTATACTGTAGGTCCTGTTTATTGATTGGCCTACTATATGCATTTGGGTCTTTCTATGTCAATTCAACGCATGCCCATGCACTTAGCTCTCAAACAATTCTGCAGGAATGACCAGGTGTGCCCATGTTATCCAGGAGACAACCTGTCAAATTAGTTTTCTATATGATCAATACTTTTTGACTTTTTGACAGTTTTGTGGGGGAGGTTGGTATCAATTTTATGAAGTTTCTTTTTTATACCAAATTTGACTTGAAGTTGACTGATACTGCAGTACAATACAGGATTTTTTCAGTCTTCAACAGCTGTCTTCAATCTTTCAGCTTTCAGATTATGCAGTCAGTAATTTGCATGCCCATTAAAACTAGAATCAACAGAGGCCTATCTCAAATAGGCCTACACTAAAAAGAGAAAAGGCCTCCATTATGGTATTTGGTAGGATAGTGTCATGCCACAGACATTCTGCACTGTTAAGTGGTTTTGGTTTAAGTAATCTATTGGTCTAAATGCACCCTACAGTAGATGCATTTTGTGAAAAAAACTACCTACTTACGCCTTGACTGGGTTGTTTACATGGTGTGATTGGTCAATAGTAATGCATTGAAAGCAAACCTGTGTACTTTTTCTGCGCAGCAGATTCAGGGCCGTGTTTTGTTTGTTTGCTTATCTGCAAAGGCTTATCATCAAATGATCTATCTGTAACTTTCTGTAAATGCATAGAATTTTAACCCTATGGGCCCTAGGCTATTTTGAGGGTAATTTCGCTACCTTTACTTTTAAGATCTTAACTCAGTTATTATAAGAGCCATCTGCATATGCTTTTTTTCCCCAGGTCAGTCTAGGCTATCCATAGCTTGCATATACCTTACATCACCAAAACTATTTTATATCTTTTCTATCTTTCTATATCTTCTATATTTTTTTTACATGTTTTCAGGTATCTCACCATAGGAAGACATATTTCGACAGGGGAATTCATGATGTTGGGATACTGTGACTACAGATTTGAATAAAAAAAAGCTGTACAGTCAATATGTTATTCATTTTCATATTTTATTCATATTTTATTGCACAGAGAAGAATGAGGGTGCAAAGGGCTGCATCATAATCCTCTCTGTTTCTGGCCATGGTACTGAAATCACATATTTTTGCATGTGCCCTGGCTCTACAATAGACAGGGGTCTGAGAACTACTTCTGATATGGAAAAGAAATCATTTATTTTGTGTTGGGGGGGACATAAATTTATTCTGATTTCAAGACCGAATTACTCATAAACTGCTACTCATAGAGAAGAATGCACACCATTGGAATCAGTAGGACCTCCTGTTTATTACCTCCACCAAGGAGGTTATGTTTTTACTGGAATTTGATTGTTTGTTTTTGTATTGCCGTGTGGGAATTCAGAAATAGTGAGATATTACACAGAGAACCAATGGGTGTGAGATGGACGCAGAGCTGTATTAATGTTGTTGTTTGCAGCCTCTGTGTATGTGTGTGTGTGAATGTCCAAAGTGTCTCTGCCGCTCCCGCAGCCATGCCTTTCTATTCACTGGGTGAGGAAGGTTCATTTTCTCACAGTCAGATCCTTTTTTAAATTAAAATTAGACTTTAGTGTTTTTTCATTTTTTCTGGAGTTTTTTAAAACATCAGCCATTATCCTCACTTAGCAAATAAGAAAGGATATCTAAAAGTACCTTGCTATAAACTAGCAGGAGAAACTAGTTGATATACCAGAATGATGCTTTAGCATCAGAGTCACAGAAAAACTGAAGATGTCTGACCAGTTATAGAGGCTATGACGGGTGATGAGTGGTCATGGAACTGCCTGTGGAGCTCGCCCTGGTGCAGTGGTGCTCAAAGTGTCAATGGGGAATAGAGACATGACCTGTTGGAGGACATTTTTCTTGTTTTTTGCCTATTTTTGTTCATGCTTTTCTTTGTTGACAATGAAGATCATACAGAGCCACTGTACATGAAGGACTGATTAATAGGCCTACCACACATCCAGGGGACCAGGAGGATAATGTAATGTGAAACCATAGCGCAAAAATGTTTTAATGTCTGCACCATTATATTGGGTGACTGGGGACAGCTGGTTCTTGAAAGAAATGGGGAGTGCTAATAAAAGTCCAAAAAGAACCACCAGCCCCTACCATTGAGGGACTAGCCACTGTTAGGGCGGTGTGGCGCAGTGGTTAGGGAACCTGGCTAGCATGCAAGTAGCCTCGAAAGTTGTGGGTTCAAATCCTGGCTGCCACCCTTGTGCCCTTGAGCAAGGCACTTAGCCATAAGTTGCTCTAAAGGAGACTGGTCCTGACGTAATTGATAGTTGACAAATGTAAATGTTTTGTGGTCTAAAGAATGATCAGTTTGAACTACAGCCATGTTCCCTGGCAAAGAGATCATTTGGTAAATTTTGTTTGCTCTCTTCTATGTGACAGAAAGTCTACTACAAAGTTGTGTCACCGTTCAGCCATATGTTGTGTAGTAACAGACATTCAGTCTTGATTTTGGATTCTGTAGGTTCATTTCGACTGTTTTATCAACAAAGACATCCTCATCTCAGAACTGTCTACTGACTATTGGTGTGTATAAGATTGGGGTGTCAACATTTTGTTATTATGCATCCTGATGTCCAATGCAAACGAGAGCCACACATTTTGCAAGACCTACTGTTGCTTTTAATCCTTTTGTAATCGCTTCTCCCTCCTGAGTGCTGAGAGCACTTTAAGGACTTTATACTGTGTGTGGAGACAATCACTGTGAAGCTCTGCCCTGCCATACTTTTGGTAATTATTCCTTTGAAAAGTGATTTCATTTGCACCTCATTGCGTACACTGTGACTCAAAGATATGTGTCCAACAGCTGAAATTAATTCCGCATTTGGGATGTTTCTGAGAGCTTTGTGTGGTAAATAGCAGTGTTTATAATGATAATCACTTTTATCTGTTATTATGATCCATCACATTTGAGCTTAAAGAAAGGACTGTAATGGATCATGTTTTGCTCTTGTGCGTCAGTCCTTCCCATTGCTCTGCTTTGGTGGGAGCCTGTGCCTGACTTGTCACCTAGTTTCTGGCACGCTACTCCTCATGCACTTCCACACGACTTACAGCAGAGTGTTAAGAAAGAAGGCAAGCAGATAGAACTACTATAATATCTCACCTTGGAGCTCCCTCAGAGCTTAACATGGATCTGTTTCCATCACCATGACCTTTTACAGGAGTCTCATCAGGTTGAGTTAAGGAGTCACAGAAGCAGTGATAGTAGAAGTCTGGTGCCTTTTCCTGTATTTTCCTGGAGATCGACGGCTCAGTGACCTCGGTGAGATTCTTCTGTGTGAGATCCTCTGTTTTTACAAGGTATCCAGTCCCGCCTGGAAAGACTGGCTGTCCTCTCTCCCCTCCATTTGTTGTCTTTGGCTTGTGCTGGATTGCAGAGTTGGATTCCCTCCAACAAACTTCATCCAAAACCCTCAGCAGGGCCTTTAGTTGATTAGAAATTGTAATTCCAGGATTTTCATGGCCATATTTGTGTCTGTTGTACTCTGCTGAAGGATAAATCACCTGTTAAAACATTAGAAACGCAAATGAAGCTAATATCACAGACTGTTGGAGGTTTGCATTCAGATTGTCTGGCGTAGTCCTGGCACTAAAGTGTTTGCCTTTTTATAAGAGTTGTTGGTTTGAAATTCAAACAGTTGCTGTTTGCAGAGAATGATCCACAAGTCTGAATTCCGTAATCTTCATTAAACTTGCTTGTTTATGAAATGGTTGTTGCTAGCGAGATGTTCCTAGACCATCAGCTGAATAAAGTCTCTGATTCAGATGCACAATTGGGATCATTAAACCCACACTACCCATGTTAAACAGTCAGTATGCTTCCCTGGGCCAGGCGGCATTACAAGAATGCCAACTGGTCATCAAAGCTCTTTGTAAATGATTGACTCAGACTGTGTCAGAGATTAATTTATGAAGCTAGATTTGCTCATAGGTCCTAAGTACCAGCAGCCTCTTTGAGTTTGCCTGAATGTGCTCATCCTAACACAAGGCTCCTGGTGGCACCTCCTAACCCAGCTCAGTGTTGATTTTGGTCCCTCACTCAATCACCACTGAATTATGTTTGGATTTCAAAAGATGAATGGAAATTGATAGAGCAACAATGCTGTAGTTCTTCCTGGATATAGCACAGTGTTGTAGTTCTTCCTGGAAGTACATTGCATCAACTGCATTGATTCTGTTGTCATATCTTCAACCATCAGTGTTAAATGTTGATTCAACATTCTTTAAATGTTGTACACCAAATGACATTATTTCAACCATATATCCATTGTAGAAGGTTGATTGTGTGTGCTGTTTGGTTGATCACTGGGAAACACCACTTCAAGGTTCCAGCATGGGATCATAGCCCCATTCTCGTAAGGTGATGAAAGTTGATGTCGATAGGTGATAGTTAATTTCCAGCTCTTGTCTGCATGCTGCAACCATAAGAGAATCAAGGTGCTTTCAACCTTTCAACCAGTAATTAGAAGTCTGAAGAATACTTGATCAGGCTCTTTGTGAACATGTTTCAATCAGTATCCTTTACTATGACTGTACGTGTTCACAGAGTGGCATGGTTCATTGGATTGTTGGACTATACCCTTGCTGTCTTTCATTTGCCCTTGTCACTAGTAATACTTTTTGTCTTGGTTTGATCTGTGAAGCTTAGACACTCTTTTTCTTCCCTTTTCCACATTTCACTTTCTTTCTTATTTTTTTTACCTTCATTGAAGTGTTTTGCCTTGAAGTGTTTTGTGTGAAACTAATGTGAAAACAGATGGGGTCAGTGGCCAAGGTTGATTGTTCAAGGCTAAATTTTAGTCTGGAAGCTGCTTCTGTTCAGTGTGAAGTGAGTCACAGCGTACCTTGGCACCTGGGAGGTATGACTGGGCTTGGCAATGAGCGTTTCCATCCAAAGTGGTGCTGGATGGCTCTGCTTGCTTTGTCATCTCCGTGCCACCTCTCCGCTGCTGCTACTGCCCTGCTATAATGGTACTGTGCTCTATAGTGCTCTCTGACATTCCAAGTAGATAGGATCTCTTTTCTCCTGCTGCTGGCTTGACTATGCTTTCACAGCCCTCAAAGAATGGGTCACTTGCTGCCCTGGCTGTGCTGTAATGCTGCCTTAATGAGTTAGTGCCCCAGACATGCTGCCTCTTATTGTGTGGCCACATTTCTATTCTTATCAGGCACCAGGGAGACATGAGTTAATCAGATGACATTTTTCTGGCACCGTTTTCATTAATGCTATAATCAATAGTATCAACACCTTTCCCTGGGCACCCTGAGAAAGAGACCCATGGCTAAGATCATTGCCATCTAATTGCACTGAAGGAGTTTGAGGGACCAGGAACAATATTTTGGGTGTGCCAACCTATTGTGTTTGAGTGCTATCTAATTAATAGCATACCCATGGTCTTTCACAAGTCATCAGTTGCCCAGCTCCAGCAGCTATTAATGTATTAATTAACACCCCTGAACTCTCCTGCCTGTGTGAGTGCCTCCGCTGAGTAAAGACAGTCCCTGTTTGCATTAGTCAGAGATTTGGACTTCATAATCAAGTGTACTTTCACGCTTGAACCATAATGCATCATGTCTTCCACTCAGGTAGCAGTTGGCCATAAATGCAAAGGAGGGCTGTTGAGTATTTGGACCGGAGCCATAAAAGCGTAAAGCCAATAACAAAGCAAACAATCTATTACTACTGATAGGCAAGAGCACATAGTATGCTACATAATGACATGGTGTTGATAAGTCACAGCTTTTGCAGGACACTAATCTTGGCTGGCTAGTGTATGTTATGACCATATTGTTCCTATTGCCTTCATGGCATAGGCCCCTTATCACTCACTCCAGCTGACGAAAACGTCCATGGGAAGTACATTAATGACTGCATATTGTTGGAACAGTTTTGTTTGTGGCTGTAATGGTAGGTTATTCTTAGTCTGACATAAATCTTACTTGATTGATTTATTGCTCCACTCTGTGCTCCTGCGTGCTGAGTGAGGTTTGGGCCAGCCTGCCTGTCCCATCTGTAACGGAGGGACATGTGAAAACACAGCTCAGTGAGACTCATGACAGACAAAAGGTATAAAAAGGTCCTCTGTCCCCTTTGCCTGGGGATGCCCATCAGCTGGCCAGTCTCACAGTGAAATCACCCAGGAGCGTAGGATGAGACCATACAGTCAATTTGTGTTATTCCCTCACATTCGTTCCTCCTCCGTGTGTGTGTGTGTCTCTTTGTGTGTGACCCCTACTGGATCAATGTGTGTACTCTGTGTCTGTGATGGTGAGGAAAGCTTAACTGGGTATGTTAACCCAAAGTAAACAGTAAACCTGGGTTTTCAGTTCCAATATGGTCAGATAAGACAATCAGGTAAGACACTATGGTAACATACACTCTAAACATAACCTGTTAGTAGGTAGGTTATGTTCAGGTTATCAGTTAAGGGTATTTTAAATGCATGTTCTGTAAAAACTGCTTCACAATGGTCTTTCCTTCTCAGAAGGGCCCCAATATTGACATTGCCCAAATTGGTCGAAGGTATAATATACCTCGGGGGGTTCCAAAAAGGAGGTTTAACAAACACTCAGTTTAAGTGTGAACTCGAGGTTGACTGAACCCATGATGACTAAACCTGAGCAGTTAGTTCTAAAACTCTGGTTTGGAATTTGCACAGTAGACCCATGTTAGTTAGCCCAGAGCTGTGCGCGTTCATGGCGAACTTACAAAGACATCATCTATTGAGAGTCGAAACCATGAGTGAAAATGACTAAACCAAACGACGTTCACTATATTTGGTGGAGCAGCAGATTTTTTCAAGGCCTATGAAGGAGAATTGTAATAGCAAAAATGTTGTACAATCGTTATTTAGGCTGTTAGCTAAGCGCACAGTCAATATTGCCTGTTCTTTACTGTAGGACAGCGATGAACTATCGACTGCAGATCGACTGTCAATTTGGAGATGGAATATTTAAAACTTGAGATAGAAGTGCTTTGCATAGATGAGGAACCTGTCAGTGCATGGCGTTACTGGATCTACAATGCAGTGTTTGTCTTTTCATACAATAAAGCATGCAACGGGGAGATTAAAAAAATGCACTCTTTGACCATCTCTCACATCATTCCAATAAATGAGTTCTTCAGGGACTTGCTCCTCAATTGTGATTCATTGCGCAACGTCGCAATGTTGTGCAATATGGTTGCCTAGAAATCTAGATGCACCCTTGCGGTAGGAAATAGTACTAGACTACTACACCTGGCCACGAGCCTTAGTAGGTCTGCCATTGGTCTTACACAGGCTTGGTATGTATCAGTCTACCTGTCTATCGGTCGTGGCCAGACTATACATTTTGATGTCTGACTTGTCAGGCTAGCAACATGGCACATTGTCACATGCAATTATATCGCAAGCCCTTTCAGGACTGACTTTAATCCCGTGGAAACACTGAAACTTGAGAATCCCAAATGCCATCTATTATTTTAATCTTAATATCCTCGTAGGTTTGTGGGCAGAAAACGAATGAAGGCATGAACTGCTGTAGCACAAAATTCCAAGTCACAAAAAAGAGAGAGCAATGCACATTGTTTGAAGAGAAGTGAGTGTGCATAATGTGTCATGTGCGTAAACAAAATATCCGGAAGGATAAGGTTAAATATTAAAATATTACAGACTCTGCAAATATTTGTTAAAAGCCAAGATGTCACATTGTGGTCTTATCACCCTCTCACGGTAAATAGCACAGACAATTTGGGCTTCAACGTCAATATTGTGACCTTTCTGAAAAGGAAAGAACATTATGTAGCAAGTTTCGCGGCACCCTTGCTTGAACATGCATTTATAATGCCCTAACATAACTGATAACCTGAACAAAATCAACCCCCTGCCAGGTTATGTGCAGGGCATGTTACCATTGTGACCTTTTTAACCTGCCCATTTTGGAACTGAAAACCCAGGTTTACTGATTACTCTGGGTTAACATACCCAGTTAAGCCAGTGAACCTGCTTTTTGGAATACCCCCCAGGTGTTTTGATAGATATGTTTACAATTGCCAGATCAGTGATTGCAGGATCACACATATACACACACACACACACACACACACAAAAGAGTGGGTTGATTTTATAGGGTTTTGCTGTGAATGCATTCGATTTAATATCATTATCCAGTATCTTTTCAGTAAAAATTACTGCTGTGAATGTTTATTCACAAAAGTATATTTCTGTATTTTTATTCTATATATAGAATAAAAAATAATAAAAAGGTGGAATAAAAAATAATCTTTAGAGAATAATCCCACCTCAACGTGAAACAAATTTATCTGGAGAAACATTTTTCTTTTTTTTTTTTTACAAAAACACATGTGCCATCTACAAAATATGATAAATAATAATGTAATTTAATATTTTTTTATATTACATATTTAACTTCTTAAAGAAAGTGTGCTCACCTCTTTAAGATAAATTGCTATAAAAAGTGGTACTATCTTGAAAACACCCCATTTGCTGTTAAAACAGTAACTAAGAAACTCTAATCAACTGAAACAATTACAAACTTGCATGGATAAGGACACATGTTAATCTTGCCCCCATGCGTGAGAAGGGTGGTCAGAGAGGTTTAAGTTTCCCTAAAGCCAACTGTTGGAGATGTGCATCTTTGGATTACCCAGTCTTAAAGTGACCCCTTCATTAGTAGATTTATTCAAAATGCATACCAGGAAAAGAGCTTTTTTTTTCATTTAATCACTGATTTGCTGTAAATGCTAAATACTAAATGCTATTGGGACTAATCATGTTTTATGGTCAGGTGGGATGAAAATTGAGCTTTTTGACTCATGCTGGGTTAAGCGTGTAGAAGAATTACAATATTGAAAATAGCCCCTGCCTTCTAGTACTTCTAGTAGTAGATCACAAAATCAAGCCTCAACCATGTTTGTCACAGCTGAGCTATAGAGGAGTAAGCACCAGAGAGGACTTATGGATATGGACAATCTGGACAGATTCTATGAAGAGGAAAGGTCTCAAACCCATTTCCTGTGTTCCCCAACTTTGTGGCATGTCAACAGGAGATGGCTAACACTTGCATTATTGGAAAAGGGTAGCTTTACAATGTACAAAATGCAGAGGTTATGGCACGTGTGATTTTTGTACAAGATTATTTATTTATTTAAAATGAATTGTTCTTTTGGCTCTGATCAAGGTTGCATTTTTCCTCAATGTTTTCATTATGTGACTGAGGACAATTACTAATAGATTATTTTTTAACTTTACCAGGGGTGACAATTATTGTGGTACAATTGTACAATTATACTTTGAGATCAGAGTTCAGACAGATTTCAGACTTCCACTGAATGAAGTCGCCAATTCTTAGGCTTTTTTCTGAGTGCCAAATGCTTTCCATCTGATAAATATATTGGTGTGATTTAGAAGATTATGCTGAAAAACAGCTTGTTTTCTTATGAATTTGCTAGTTTTAATTTAATGGGAAGAAGCTCTTACTTTAACCATGGCATTTCTTTCTCTCTTCCTCTTCCTCTCCCTCCCTCTCTTTCCTCTCTGACTTTGTATTTGTGTGAGTGTTTGGGTGGTCCTAGATGGCTTGACGCTGGTTTATGTTTAACCTTGTCCTGATCCCTCGATGTGCTTTATGTTTAAACATCAGCAGCTCCTCAGACATCCGTGTTGTTTTTGCTAATACTCACGCACAAACACATACATTCAGACTGAGAGGGGAGCAACCTCCCAGCCCTCCTGGAAGGAGCAACGCTGATGTATGTATGTCAATGATGAATAGGGCATCTTCACTGGTTCCTTTTGCAGCTGTGCCATATAGACACATACATAGACAGATAGCCTAGAGACATAATCTGTTATATAGTTAAAAAGACACATAGACTTGCCTTCTGTACTTAAAAAAGGTATACATTTCCAAGACACAAACAACACAGGACAGAGAATAAGGTCCTGCTGTTGTTATGGTGATCATTATTTCTCTATTTAAGTGAAAGCTAGATGGATTGCTTTCTACCATTGTTTATATCTACTGTTCATTACCTCTCTTGTTTCAGGTGTCTTTCTGGCACCTGAAAGTGTATCCTGAAGTCTTTGATATTCCCAAATACGCATACATATTTCATATCATTAATAAGTGCAATTCAGTAGGCCTATTATAAGGAATAACAATTTGCACTTCACAAGACACAGAAAGAACCAGTTAACGGGAAGGAGGTCTTTGTTGAGTGCATGTGTTCTCAAGCTATTAAAGGGGACATGAGTCACATGACTAGGAGCCCCTCTACAGACTTTGTCCTCTAACTAGTACATTTATACAGATGTTGGCGTGAGAAAAATGAGTCTTTCAGCCACTGCAGTGGTCTAGCACTACAGGTGATGAAGTCTCTCAAGTGCTAGTTGGGCCTGGCTTATGACGCAGTCTGTTCTATTATTGCCCCTAATGGCTTTGCAACTTGGTAATGAGCTGGAGGCCTTGTGGACATTTCACTCATGAGTGCTAATTCCATTTTCCCAACAGCAAGGGCACTTCCCATTTTGCAGTGGACAGGAAAATTAACTCTGCACAATTTAAATGTGGTCTCAACAGCACCAAATCTGTGCCATGAGGGTATGCACCTGATTTAATTCAGCTCCTCTGAGCTCTCTGCCTAACCAGTTCACTGGTTTAGTTTTATGGCCAATGTGTCAGTCATGCAAATGCACGCATACTTTACCCCAACATCTATCTATGAAATATATGGAATGGTCTTTGCATTCAATTTCTGACCATGGATGCCTGATGTTAAGGTGTGCTCTTGTGTTGGAGGATATTTAGAGGCCTGTTGCCAGGACAACTACAGTAATTGTTGGATTCAGCTGGATTCAATAAGGGGTTTGCTATGGCTGGGTGCACAGCCAGTTCATTCAGTTATTTAGGGGAATATCTATCCTGAAACACTCAATCATATTCAGAGAGGTCTATCAACACTGACATGTTCTTCTGGTTCAAGAAAATATCACAGTAAAATCATTATTATCTTTATCAAGGAATATGTAGTTTTTAGAAATTCAAACAGATTTAATTTACATTTTTTTTTTTTTTTTAGTTTTAAGTAGAAAAAGGAATGCCCTTCTACATGCTGGGTATTAATATTGACAGACAATCACAACGCAATATATTTCACCCTTTGAACACTTGGAAGGAGCAGGTCCACAGAGGAAACATATGTGCTTAATACCGTTCATGCCTTCATTTTATGGAAAAGATAGAAAATGATGAGTTGGTGAGAAAAAAGAGCCTGTTCCTACAGAGCCAGAGGATTTATTAGCACAAGGGCCTATTTTTAGCCCAGTAATGGTCCTGATGGTATTTTATATGGCTTCCTCTTCCAGCCACCTTGCTCAGGACACCAGGGATGAATATTCAGTTTTACATGGGCACAGTAATGTCACCACTACATTTAGTGCCACTTTGGCTTGACTGATATCTCTGTTCATAATGATTTTTAAAGATATATGTTAAGGCCTATACATTGTATTGGCTTTATGTATGCAGAGCACCTAAGCCTTGGCTATGGAACGTGAATGTGAGGGGTCAACTGTGCACATCTGTGGAAGCAAAGGAGGAGTATGTGCATGGCATGCAGATTCATCGTGGGTTTCACAGTGTTATCATGGGTTGTTTACAATTCTCATTGTAGAAGACTGCACTGTTTGGACATTGGGAAAACGTCTTGCCTAACAGTTGTGTGGGGAGGGATAAGGATTGTAAGCAGTTCGGCCTTATCACGTTCTGCAGGCCTGATATTTCACAGAAATCTCAATTTTTTGCCATACAAAATGAGACTCATACACTTAGGCTGCAGTTGCCGTTTTTCCTTTTGATGAAAAAAAGCCTTGAAGCTGGGGGTGTTTTAGTGAGTACGTTTTTGCTGGGGGAGATGACTCAGATAAACATGCTCTGCACTGATGACCTGTGGGGCAGCCACTGCTAGTAGTGTGGAGAGATTTATGCAGTTGCTGCAAGAGGAACTTTCATGAAACCTTGAATTTGAACTTATTTATCAGTGGTTCCCAGGCACTGGGCAGACCCTTCCCTCACCCTGCAGTCTACAGTCAGGTATGTGCGTGGGAGAGTGTCAAGGGAGACTCTCAAGGTTTTGCCTAGACTCCTTCTGCCGTCAGCTGCAGTCTGTATGGAATATGTGTGTGCCTAATATTCATTGATATTTTGTAAGCCTGACAGCTGTACTGTTGGCCGGGTTCCACAACCTGATCTGCATTGCACAGACCATATTGTTTCTGCGTCATCATAATTCACTTTTTTTGTTCTCAACAAACTTCTCCCACATGGCGTGAAATGCTCAGCAGCAATGCTGCCTTTTAATTAGCTAATCTGATTTCAGCATCTTTGGGTTGTCATGGGAATTGTAAAGAAGGTAACAGAGGAGTCTAGGGATATTGTATCATCAGCACTTTTGCTGAATGAGTTCAGAACACTGAGTCTGTTGTAATCCTGAAGGCTAAAATGGTACAAGTCAGCAGGGGGAGAACATTACATTCATAAAGTGCAGCTTTAACTGCTGTGATTCTCAGAAGAGAGGGATGTATTCTACTTAATAGAGTTTGCTCTCCCACACCAGATTTGGTGCTGGTAAGATGCAGGGGTCATTTAACATGCTGGACCATCACCCTGAGCCTTAAACAGCATAAAACTACTAATAGCCATTGTCCGTGACTTACTGTACTTGTTTCCAGTTTCTTTTAATCTTCTGTTCATTTTTAATGCTTTTTTCCTAAGAACTAAAGAAGTAGGAAATTCAATCCAAAGAACCTTTTTCTCTTTCACTGCCATCTTTTACAGTGTGGAGCTCTAGCTTGAAATCCTAGAATATCTGTGCCAGTTGCCCTTGAGGCCCTAAAGGGGCCTGATGCATCAAATGCTTTCACAGCGTTTCACTTCGTGCAAAGTGTCTGAAACCTATCCATTGGCTTCACATACCTTCTGCTGCAACTAATTGCTACTCTTTGGTTGTGACAAACGTAATACACTGGAACGCACCATTTGCATTCAATTTTATCGCTTTCGGTCCTCCCTCTGTTCGCTAACTGGCCCACACAGCTCAGAGATGGTGCAAAATTACCCTACGGACAGAGTTCAGTGGTGGAGCTAACTGCAGAAGCACTAGGCGATGCCAGCCTGACTACTAAAGGAGTAAGGTACAGGGCCGAAGCTCTCACATTCCTGCCTAACCAGAGTCCCCTACAGTGTGTCTGTCTGTCTGTCCCAAGTTTGCTTCAACACAGCCTCCTTGGTTTGTCCTCTCTGTATTCATGCAACTCCAATGTTAGCATTGTTACCAGCTATGCAATCTGCTTCAAGCTTTGCAGGTCCCACCCAGTCATGTGCCTGTCAGGTGTGTGAGGCCTTTAGTCCTGAAAGAAGCAGTGGCAGATCTTAATGGTCTATGTGTATACCATTAGGGATTTAGTTTTAGCCCTGTGGCACTAATTAGCATACACCAAGCGAAGTTCATTATCCACAGGCTTAGTACTGCAGCCTTCGACATCTGTACTCTCTCCCCACCACACCTCTCCATGGGGACAACCAGGCTGTATCCGTTGGCTGAAATGTTCCTGTTTATTTTTTTTACTACCCATTTCAATTGGTATTCACTGGCAGTGTAGCTAAGGATGAATGGCAAGATTTGATATTATAAAAGCTGGTAGGAGGTGAATATTTTTTTCCATGGCCAGACATTAGATAGTTTTGTGTCTGTCTGTCTCAATCTTTTTGTATATACATTTCTCATATTAATATTTAATCTTTTACCCACTCGCACCACAAACAACTCAAATTGTCACCACACCCACACACACACCATAGTCATTTTCTGACCATAGAGATGCACGTCACACAACTTCCTGCTCTGTTTACTCCTGGCTCTATGCAGGGGCACGGAGTGGACGCGTGTCACTGGGCACATACTAAATGGGCTTGCCATGAGCCCCTCAGCTGGGTGCTAAATACTTCAGATCACTTTGCTGAGGGAAGGGGGGTAAAGGCAGGGGATGTGTGGGGAGAAGTGAGCACAGACACTCCTCATAAGAGCCCATTCAATTTCTGTTCATCACTGCCTCCACTGATGGATCATGTACCGTGACTGACCTCGGGTTTTCAAATGGTCAGAAGTGTGACCACAGTGTAGCCTCCTGAAAACTCTCCCTCCTATTTGCTTGGGAAGTGCCACAGGTTAGTGATGTATCTGGGAATGTGCAGCCCTCTCATTTGTCACAGACTAACTTAGTTTTTGACACAAATAAATCACATTATCACTAGAATAGCTTCAGGACAGATAGCTTCTCAGCATTACCATTTAAAGAGGTTTTGCGTAGTTGTTTCAGGGATTTTAATTGACTTGGCTTACCTTTAAAATCTCTTCGAATAGTTAGGGTGAAAATCATGGCAAAACATTGGTCAAGTATCTCAGTTGTTGGGAAAATAGCTTTGTGAAATATACTTTGCTTTGTTGGTTCGTTTAGAGCATTGTTACATCTCATTACACATGAAAGGTAAATAAAACCATTTATGATCATTTACAAAATTTCTGACAGGAAACTAAGACATAACCGCATAGTTCAGTTCTCATTCCCCCTCCGTATAAGATTCGTGTGGGTACTGCAGATACAGTGTAACTGATTGCACGCACAGGCGGTGGTCCGCGATAGCTTGAACACGTTTATTTTGCGCATTTATTGTGACATTATTTCTGTGACGTCCTTTTTTAAGCACCTGCAACGCAGTGCAAATCAGATGTCAGTCAGGCATTTAGATTAGAGTGACATGCTAATATGGGGCTGGATCCTGATGTACAGAGAATAACCATTAGACTGTTGAGTGGTAATTTATTTGTGAGGAGCTTTTACTTTGCTGTTCATTTAGTTAGTAATTACATATCAAATGCATATGTAGGAATCATGTGCATGAACTACAGAAAATAACCTAATATAGCTACCGTTAAGAGGGAAAGCATAGACATATATATTAACCT
Organism: Tenualosa ilisha; assembly: GCA_015244755.2. NCBI lineage: Eukaryota > Metazoa > Chordata > Actinopteri > Clupeiformes > Clupeidae > Tenualosa > Tenualosa ilisha. The sequence goes on along the minus strand of PYXC01002776.1, from coordinate 2,263,263 downwards.
AGATACCGCATTGGTGTCCAGAATGTATGTGAATGTCGCTGCCATCTTGCTAGGGACAACTCCAAACCACAAATGAATAAAGGCCAATATTTCTGAGTGGAAATCAATAAAATACTGGCGTTCTGCATTGTGCACAGATGATAGGACCACCTATACATGTGAAGCAAGCCTGAGACATGTAAATGAGCTAAATAGGCATTTTTTGTCGAATTTGGTAGTCTTAAAGAAGCATTTAAAGTTGTGAACTGACAGACAGTGCAGGTACTCTGTGTACTCTGGTACTCTCGCTCAGTTGCAGATGGGTGAGACAAGGCAAAGTTCACGTCAGTTAAGTGAGTTAACTAAGGGTATGTTGTGTATTTCAAAGTAATTAGCCTAATCATAGCGGATTTTTAAAATTTATTTATTATGCTACTTAACCAGGGTGGTGTTGGCACTAGTATCTGTCTAGCATAACCTAGTTTCATGTAGCCAACAGCCTACCTGTTCACGTTAGACACCTCTTTTGCTGCCATAATGTAACGTAGCTTATGCTGTTGTAATGCGATCGTCGGAAGCTGCGGCGGTAGCTAGACAGTTGTTGGTTTTAACCTCTCTGACGATAGCCGCCCTGACTGTTGTTCATGTTCTCGAGAAGCTGATTGATGCCGGTTGTCAGAAACTTTCCCGGGTATGTTCGTTGTGGTGATGCATTTGTTATTTCAGATGCAAAGGATTGCTAAAGCTGAGACATTTTGCATAAGTATAGTATGCTTAACATTTAAATAAAGTATAAAAACATATTTTCACGAGTTTTACAGTAATTATCAGAGGCAATATATTTTGTTTTATTCCCACAAGTTGAACTGAATATTTTTCCTTTACACATAGTTGTCTCTCTAATGTAAAAGAAAATTCATAGTAATTTGCTAAGATATATCTTAGTTTTTCAAAATACCTGGAGCTCCTACAGGGGCGTGGCTAAGGGGGGGGGGGGGGGGTAGCTAGCTTGCAAATATCATACAGGAATACAGGTATCATTAATACTATTTTTGTCATATATATATATATATATATATATATTTTTTTTTTTTATATATATTTCATATTATATTTGATATTTTGTCACTAAATTTATTACCTGTGCCTTTTATTTTTCTTTCTTGCCAAGATGCAATCTCAGCCCGACGTCAAAAAACGTCATCGCCTCATTAGGCTAATTAACATCACAATGCATGCAAAGATATCTATCTCATACCTACCTGTCATGTGTATTTTTTTCAGTTTTGCTGGCAAACCAGTTGTTCTATAAAGGGTAAATAATCAAATTGTCTGTAGCTCAAAAATGTGTCACAATGTAGCAAAATAGCAGTGCACTGCCCTGTAGAATCTTTTAGCAATATTGTAACAACTGAGCCATACTGACTACTTGCCCGTTAGTTAGCTAGCTGATGCATTTACAAAGTTCGACCTAAGTGAACAGCAATGGAGAAAATAACAAAACCAAATGTCTTTTACTAAGTGAAGTCCATACATGAGAGTGAATTACTTCACTCAATCAACAGAATCAGGGTAAGTAGACACATAGCTTATGCTTGGCCAAAATGTTCGCTAGTCCACAAAAATGACAAATCAGCCCCTGCCAATTTTACAAGCTGCAAGTGTGAATCAGAAAAATCAGAGTAAAAAAATCAGAGTAGCCTAGATGAGATTGATTGATTCCAGTGTCCCTTGAAAGCCCTGAGCCCTCAAAGAATTAACGGTCATGAATCAATCATGAAACTAAGTCATGCCAATTTGGTTGAGGGTTTGAGTTTTGGATGATGATGATGAAATAAGATACCTAACAACCTGTGAAAATACACCAGAATGCAGGAAATGGCATGGCCCCCATTACTAGTATGTCCACAATTATCTTTGCTGAGTGTCATCCCTGCCTCATTCTGGCGGACTCCTCTCACCCTCCCCTCCTGAGTGGACTACAACCAACACTACGGGAGGCCCATGTCAGGACCGACTCCCCATCACAGAGGACCTTCCTGGACGCCGATGCTGGGCCCGACTCCCCTTCCTGAGGCTTCGTGATTGACCCCCCCTCACAATGGCGCTGTCAAATGGACCCTTACTGTTACCCCCATGACCCATCTCACTCCTTCGAGTTTGTCACTATGCCTGGCCGCTGCTACATTGTCCAGCCATAATTCCTGATAACCACCTATAGACTGATTACCATGTAATGTAAAAGTGGGATAATACTCTATTATGAACTATTATGAACCTTAGCTAAACCATAGGCAACTTATAGCCTGTGATGGTTACTACTGATTGTAATTTTTCTCCATGACCCCTGGCAGTTGGGTTAGCCCCTTGAGTCGTGGATCTGCCCAAGGTTTCTTCCTAGATTAACTGAACACAAGGGAGTTTTTCCTTGCCCCTGTTGCTCTTGGGTGCTCCTTCTGTGAAGCGCCATGAGACAATACTATTGTAAAAGGCGCTGTATAAATAAAACTGAATTGAATTGAATTGAATAGTAGTGTACAAACATATAGCAAATGCTTGTTAAGCTGCAATTGCTGGAGCAGCCTATATTGTGCGTTGTATAGGCTATTAGTCTACATCAGCAATGTGTTGTCCAAATAACACCAGCAATACTACTTTGAGACAAATGATGGCATCTGTGTTTGTGACCATTTAGTGATTTAGTGATATTTTAGCCCCCCAAGCAAGGCTAATGCCCACCCAATGATGACATCACAACCACACCTCTGAGCTCCTATATCACTTCCATTCATTTGCGGGAACTCTTGTACCTAACAGTCTGGTGGGCGCATTAACATATTCCACGTGATAGAATGCCACGTACAATGGGGTATCTAGTGGGTTTATGCTGGATTTAGAACAGCTGAGGGTGTTGTTTTGCACAATGCGAAGTGGAGTACAATTAAACCCCTCTAGCTGTTCCAACACAAACCCACGGACTCAAGTGTCTTATTATTTGCTTTTCTAAAACTGTTAAAACAAAACTTTGATAAGGTTTTATTAGATACAGCCACACAAATGAAAAAAAAATAAAATAGTGTATTGTAATAACCATTCTTCCGCCAAAACATATAGTTCCTTTGGGGAAGTGGTTGCCAGGCATCACGAAACGCTACTATGGTGAGATGGACTATGGGCTTTTACTTTGTAAAGTTTTTTTAACTGAAGTTCGCTGTGGAGTAATATAGAAGAGAGGAGGTAAACCTGTGTGTTTATACTGGATTTACAATGGCTTGGAACACTGAATCAGCCAATCACAATTAAGGAACCAAACAAGCAGTAGAACAGTTAGGTCCAGTCGAACTATTTAGCAATTTCCGATTGGATATGCATATGAATGAGGATATCCCACGAAATACCATGGATGACTTTTTACAGCTAAGAGTCACTCTGTATTCTCCATTGAGAGAACTTCAAAGCCGTGAATTAACTGTTGTGTTGCCTGGGAATGGGAGACGAAAAACTAAACTTAGAACTATTTTGAGGGGGAGGGGAGGATGAACAAACATAAATGAAAACTAAAAAATACAATTCAGGTTTCTTGAAAAAAAACTTTGTTAGTTGGCAATGGAACTGTTGTATAAAAGCAATATAACACTTGTAGTCGTAAGGTTGTTCGTGGATATCCTCTCTGGTGTAGTTACCTACAGCACTCAGCCTTCGGCTGGTGGCCAGTTATATAAGTTAATTCCCACTTCATCAACCAATCAGAGAAGAGAATCCCATTGTTAAGAGAGATAATCAGATTTAATCCCAAGTATTTAAGACAAGTACTTTTTGTTTTTATGTATGTAGGTTATTTATGTAAGTATGTCGCTTTGGATATTAGCATCTGCTACTATGTCTTACAGATGGCCTGTTGTTTTCACTGTGGACCGACCTTTCCGTAGACAGAAACTGCATATGATTGCTCTTGGTTAGGCGTAATTATTGAAAGAGTATGTCAGGCATCCATAGCCCCTGTAAGAGGGTCGTGGCCTTTATGCCTGCAGTCAGAAGACAGAGCTTTTCATTGTTGTGTTTTCTATTGAAATAAACAGTTACAGAACCAATCAGGCCCCAAGTCACATATTTGATTTCTACTGCTCAGTGTTACTGTCCTTTGAAGTTTTGCTTTAAAGAATCCAAATGATTGTTTTTATTCCTTGGACTTCAGTGCATGTGCCTTTATTGAATTTTTACTGGATTCTATCCTTAGGATGAGCAATGAATCATTGCTGCAAGCCAAATCATCCCAGTAATCGGAGAGGAGATCAATTGTGTGTCTGTGTGCGTATGTGTGCATGTGTGTGTGTGTGTGTGTGTGTGTGTGTATGTGTGCCCCTAATGGGAGAACGTTGTCATAATAAACATGGCCAGTGATTGGGATCCAGCAAATGAGAAAAAAGAAAATGAACAAACAAATGAGATAGAAAAACAGAAGGATGAATGGATGGAGGGAAGAAAGAAGAGTTTGAGTGCTTGAGGAACGTGATCTAAAATGATAAACAGCGTGGGGATGTGCAAGTGAGGTTTGACAAGACATGCTGATGATTTAAATCAAACCCTTTTTTTCAAACATTTTTTTAAAAGCTGAAACTGAAAGCTGAAATTGTAACCAGAACTTCATGACCCATCAGATGGCTGCTGAACACTAAAATAACAGGGTTTGGGAGGCCTATGCAGGGGCGTCTGTACCATAAACCCCGTTTGATGACACAGGTTCCATTCTCTCTCACACTCCTTTCCTGTCCCTCTACTCTCCTGCCTGACTAAAGCCCCCTAAACATAAAATAAACCCAGAGTTTGTTTGTTGTTGTTGATTTTATGAACATCTGACCAGACCAGAGTGACTAGGATTCAGCAGCCTTTCAGTGCAACAGTTCCCCCCACAATACCACAGTAGTGATGCTCTGTGCAATTAGCTCTAAATTGCCCTTTCAGTAGCCAAAGCATCAGCAGAACATGGCCTATGGTCTGCCGTGGCATCATGGGGATATGGTCTGACCCATAGGTTGCTTGCCAAATGTACTTGAATACTTGACATATCTGGGGATGGTGACGACCTGTTGAATTGGTTCAGTTGCTCACTCGTCCCCTGACCCCTGACATGGCTATTCATTGGAGTGACCCAATGCTAGCAATTTGTCACAGCTTATGGGTTTGCTCTGCCACACAGCTGGCCAGGTGTCTCGCTCAGAGGCACAGAGGTGGGACCTGAGGTGAAACACATTGAGTAGCCCTTCACACATACGTACAGTGACTGACTCCACTAGCAGCCCCCCTGAGGAGCACAATCACAATGGCCTTTCTCACGTGTGCCGTTGAGCAGTGAAGGTAGCAGTGTCCCCAGACAGACCGAGTCATGAGTCAGGAGCACTACTGGACTGGGCACAGTGAAAGGAACCACATTGTTAATCTTTCAGGAGATCAGGAAGTAAAAGCCCTGCGGGTGGGTTTCCCAGACCCGTAAGGAGCCTAAAATAGACTTAATGTATAATAAAGACTAAAATAGCCCATCTCACTCAAATGGATGCAATGGAATGGACTTAGATGAGAAATAATGTGATACACAGGCCAGTAATTCACAAACATTTTCTGTTTTTAACAAGCATACATACTGTACGCACTCTCATGTCATTAAAACAGTGGCTATGAGCTACTCTAAATTCCTTTATTGGGCACATTTATGGCCTCTTTCATCTTCTTCAAATCATCAGCTTACAAAATGTAAGTAATAAAATTGATAATGCACACAGCAGAAATATAGTAGCACATCATGACAGTTTATATCACTATTTTATTTCAGTAAAACAGGCATCAGTATTAGCAAGACTGAGGTTACCTCTTTAGGTAGTTTAAAAGGATAGTTTAAAGGAGAAGTTTGGTGTGATTCAATCCCTAGCCCTGTAGCTCGAGGTCACTGTAAAGAGAAGAAGAAAATTTGATACAACATAAATTGAATAGTGAACCAGCAGCTAACACTAACTGAACGGCGCACAAATACCCACTTTCAATTTAATTTTCCTATGCCCTATTCAGTTAATGTCAGCTGCTGGTTTGCTTTTCGATTTATGATGTATTAAATTTTCTCATTCTTTTTCCTCCAGACAACACTTAGTGCCCTTGAACAACGAGGCGATGAATTGAATCACACTGGATTTCTCCTTTAAACTACAGTTACACCAGCCTCTTCATCACAGTCATGCCAGCTGTCATGCCAGCATTTTGCAAACACTGTTTGGTGCCATAGTCTTGGCTTAATTGCATATCGGAGTTGTTTGTTAAGTGCCTTTGTAGTAATGTTGAGTTTGTTCTAGGTGGAATGTAAAAAGAAGTTAGTCAGATTTCCCTAATGAAAAACAACCCGAAATACATAACATGCACCAATTATCCAGCATATCTGTGTAATTAGACAGAGTGACGTTCTGTTTTAGCCATTATGTAAGCTGTCAGGCCTTGTTTGGCTTTGTCTTCCCTCTTGTGCTGATAATGACCTGTGTGCAAGAGGCTCTCTCTGAAATGGGAAACTGGACAAAGAGTGCTGAGAGAGAGCTTAAGTCCTCCTCCACAAAATGTCTTGAAGCAGTGCTTTACCTATGGGCTGTATCCGGGTAATAAGATAGGTTTCACAGGGTAAGAGGATTATGTTTGTTTTAAGAGCGTGAGATTAAGCAGACTGGCATTTCATGTTCTTTTGAATAAAGATGAGGTGACCGGTCACCAGCATAATTCCAGTCCACCCGCCCAAAGTAAATGTAAAGTATAATCGAAATGCCTTTTTGACATGGGAATTGGTACATGAGGGTCCTGAACACATTTGAACACTCCTCCCCACCTCTCTTCACTTTGATGGCTTCAAGAGTCATAGCAGACAGTCTAACACAGCAAGTAGCTTCAAAATGCCATCTGAATACATTTACATCTTCCCAAAGTACTCCAGTTTGTAAAATCCAAGGAATATTGTGGAGAGAATTCTTAGATGCTTCACTGTTATTCTGACAATCTCAGTTTCCATTAAAGCAAGCGAGTGAGCAAGCAAGAACACACCAAACCTGTATTTTTATACAAAGTGTCTCACTTAGCATCTACAAATCAAGAAGCTGTTTTCCTAACCTCACAAAACAAATGAAAGAATATCTCTTCTGGAAAAGTGAAGAGGCCTGACTGATATAGTGAAGACTAGTGATTGATAAAAGTAGATCTTCTGTGTCATTATTCCACTGAGGTCATAATGATGCCTCTTATTGCTTGCCCCCAGAGCCTGAATGTGAGGCTGGGAAGCGGTTCCATTGATTGCAGGATCCAGAGCAGAGAGACTTTCTTTGCACAACACTAAACCAGTGACCTCCACGTGTTGGAAAAGAATTAGCAGTACACTGTCTGTTTTGGCATAGCATATTCTAATGGAAAAGAAAAAAACATTTTAGTTTGAAAGTATAAGTGAGGAATATCTTTATAGAATACACAGTGAGTGAGGATGTGTCAAGGGTTTAACCACATTACATCGAGCAGTGTTTTGGATTTCTTTTTGGGAGTATGCTAGTAGTGGCCTAATGAACTAGACTCTCACGTCGTTTCACTTTGTGCAAAGAGTTTTGAACCTCTCATTAGGCATGTGTTTGTTTGTAAGTGAACTTTAAAACTATGGGGCATGCCCTGGGCATGCTTTCAACCATTCAAAACCATTTGGTCACTTTCAGCCCTCCCACCGAGGACATATCCCTCTCTCTCTGCGCGCTGATTGGTCCTTCAAGTCCTTCAAGGGTGTAAACCTAAGATAATGGACAGATCCCTCATTGTGCTGTAGTGAAATAGCCTGGCTATGCTAGTACTCCCATGATGAACAAAGTCATGCAAATTCTATTGTGCACTAGAGCATTAATCTTGCTGCAGAATTGCAGAATTACATTTCATTAGTCACCAAGTAATGAATTATTCAAGTGGACAGTCACATTTTAGACAGCAGCTAGAAACCTGAAGCATCACTCTGTCGGCGAAAAGTTATGAAAGATTACGACAATGCAACATGTTGGCAAGCAGTCTTTTCAAATGCAAACCGTTTTACTCTCAAGTGCAATGTCAAACAAAACACATAATTTCACCCCCATCCTCTTTTGTGTTCTCAATGCTCAGTGTTTTTGCGGGAAGATTTCTCCTGGGAACTTTGATGATGAGATCATTGTTCTCTCTCTTTACCCCTTGTTTGATTTTACTACTCCAGGACCCCTGACTAGCAATCATGCAGCCCACTGGTGAGGACATTAGGTTAGACCTTGAAGGCCAAATGCAATTGATGTCTGAGTAGACCCCGAGGTTACGATTTGTATTGCTTATAACACAGGTGACCTCTTCTCACATCCTCATATAGTGGATAGGTCAAAGTGTTCTCAAAGAATGCGTTCCTGAACCCATTATTATTTGTTCCAGTGAGCAGGGCATGCAGCTGTCATACATAATAGAAGTATAATCTATGACAGAAAGAGGGAGGCAGACATTATAAAAAACAGTGTCTGCACACTGTGCACCAAGTGGCCTAGAAATTACCCATAATACTGAAGGGTTTCTTGTTTTCTTTAAATTATGCTGACATGTGTGTTATAAACTATGTTCACATTGTTATTGCAGCAAAATCAGTCCTCTTTAGCCTCATCTCTCTCTCTCTTTCTCTCCCTCTCTCAACCCCTCATGCCTACACTCACACACACAGATTTGCCCATAGCATCAAATACAAAACACATAACTTTCCTCCTTGCGCCTGTATATAATTAAAAAATAAAATACAATGTATAAATCATATACATTTTGTCTATATTTACAAACCCTGACATTTTTGTCTCACTGTCCTGCTCTGTGGTCAGAGAGCTCTGCCCCCACTCATGCCATTACCAGAGATTAAAGCTTGTCTTCTCAAACAAGCGGGGCGTCCTTGCTCAGGCTCTAGCTGGAAGGGGCACTCAGCATTACCTGACTAAAGCTCTGCAGGTTGAATCTGGGCTCCACCAAAAGTGAGAGTGCACTGAAGGTCACTGCGCCCCTCTGCCAGTAAGATGCATGGCTTCTGTTTGCTCTTATTTAATCAGTGTTTCCATTATGGGGAAAAGGGAAGGGGGGATTAAAAAAGGAATCTTTTTAGAGCAGAAATCATTTGTCTGACTGCATCTAATTTTGTAAGAGTTAGTGACCAGCAACTTGTTTGGCTGAAGAACTATTCTCAAGTACGTGCACATGTCTCTCTCTCTCTCTCTCTCTCTCTCTCTCTCTCTCTCTCTCTCTCTCTCTCTGTGATGTGTGTGTGTGTGTGTTTGGGGGATGGGGTCTGATCAAGGATCACCACATGGACAGTTTCCTAGTCAGACTGGTGTCTGCCCAGGTACACACCAAATGGCCAGCTCACATGCAGTCATTGACTGAAACTCATGGAGCAGAAAGCGATAAGCAGGTTTCCAGGTGATGGCTGGGTGACTATCCACTGCTGTCGCAGCTCAATAACGTCCCACCTGCATGTGAGCACACGCTCTCCACGCTATCAAGAGGGATGTTGAAACAAGCACTGTTCAGCTGCACCACTTGCGTCATACAACCTTTCATCACGCTGAGTGCCCCTTTTTATTGCTCAAATAGAGAGTCCACCGGCAAGTGCAAAATTCACACTTTTGCACACATATACATTTATTCATTAGGACGGTGCTTTTAGAGGGCCGCAAAGCTGTCTTTGGAATTCTGATATATACCTAGTTTTGTACAATGTGTTGGGTCATTTTAGCACCAGAATGTGTAGCCTTGCAAATGTATTTTCATAGCCTTCATTTTCCCAGAATTCAATCCAGCCTCTGCATCACGAGATTGGATGGCAATAACACTGACATTTTGCAACAAGTGTTATGGAGCTTTGAACTTCACTGTTGACCCGTATGTCTAGTCACCTATTCAAGTCCATTCATATATTTGTCTATGTGTGGAGCCATGTCTCAAATTGGTGTTACAAATGGTCTGGTTGATAACTCCAACTCAAGATGCCATATAAGAAAATATATCCTGACCTCCCTCTCATCTGGGATCACAGCTAGTTGTGTTCCTGGAGGACATCTGCCTAAGGCAGCCTGGACATCTGATTTAAACACCCTGTATAAAGCGTGGATGGTTATTCTCTTCTGAAATGCACCAGCAGGAGAATGAGTATTGAATAATCTGTTGCAAATAAAATAAGTCTGGGCAAGTGTATTCCTCAAAATCCCACCAAATGACCAAGTCTATTCCACTGATGTTGTCAATTAGAGGGCTCTGATCTCTATAATCAAAAATCTAATTATTGCCTGACATAGGGTCTGTAATGAGTACAGTCTGATAAGAGTATGTACACGATCTCTATCACTAGATTACAATGTTCTCAATAACAGTGCATTAAGAATGGTGTCAATCATGATTAACCAGATTCGTGTTTTAGTTTTGCTGGATTTGTGCCTGTGTAATATGTATGGATTCTGTTGGAAACATTCTCTTTGTGTTTCAATGCTCTTGATAGCAGTAGAATAGTCACCCCTGACCCGCTCTTTCCTTCTCTAAACATGCCTTGTAACCCTGGCGAGGGGCATAGCTACCTCTGTCTAACTCAAGCACAAACACAAAGCAGGAAAAAGGACTTCTATAGGAGCCTGTGTCCTGTTATTGTCTTAGGCGGTCCAAACTGCACAGGTTCTCACCCAAACAGGATGTTTGCTGGATAACGAGATGTTGACTGTGCTCCTGACCACCATGACTGACCACAGAGCAACAGGGTGCTTATGTTTGGTGCAACTGACCCATGCTGGATGTTTTTAATGGAAGTGTTCTCACTGCAGTGTTCTCTTTTCGCTCTCTTCGATCTCTCAGCCTCTGTGCTAATCCTTTCAAAGGACCTTTACGAATAGTCTCTCCTATCTTCTTTCAGTATTCACTTTACCTTTACCTTGTTGGAAAATGTCATCGGGTCATGAAAAGATAAAAAGATAAATTCCAAATCCACTTTAGGACATCTTGCATTTACATTATCAGATGTCACACATCACTCAGTGCTGGTTTGAAGTCAGGGGCACTGTGCATGGATAAGCCCATGTTCACATGCTGAACCACTCATATGAAAGGCTAATAACTGGGAGAAAAAGGAAGAATATGGCCATCTAATTTCAATAGCTTAGTTTGGCATAACAGTTGCATCTTTCAACTGAAGGGATATTTCAGAGTGAATCAACCCATTGTCCTGTTGTTTGACGTTGCCATCAGTTAGTGTTAGCTGCTATGGTCTACGTTGTACCAAATGCTGTCATTCATATACCCACTGACAGCACTCGGCAGCCTCAGAGATCAAGGATATGGACTGATTGACTCCGGATTTTTCCATTAAGGAATCCAAGTGATTTTTCCCTTAGGTTCGTTCCATGTTTCTGTTCACACTGAACTGATTTCATAGCGTGGTAAAACTCCACTCTCATCTGCATAAGCTTGAGGGCATGACTGATGGATTTTTGGAAGTGGATGTAGTTGTGTTGGATGTTGAAAAGAATGGTGTCCGTGTTGTGAGTGATTTATGTCACACTGGAGTGTGTTCTGGGAGGCAGCTCATCACACATTGAGGTGAGAAGAAAATTCCACAGCTAGGTGTTAGAGGAGAAGAAGCCAAAAGATTATGTGTCAGGTCCTTCACACATCTTTGACTTGTTACTCAGGGCATTTTTTTTTTTTCTGCATTCTCAACATTTTATTTTTTGTCATTTTCGCAAAGCAGTTCACCTGTACGTCACTAATGTAATGGAAACAGCCATACTGTGCATGTGGGAAGCTTATTATATTTTCCATGTCTCCATAGGTCTGAAGTCCCTGAAGTATGTATAACCATACATCACAAACAGTGACATTCATTTCTGTGTTCTGACTGCCTACTTTAATAATCTAACAGAGTCCTCTTGGATACATCTATGCATTCATTCACTGATTCACTGACCTAGACCAGCTTGTCATGATGTATGTGTTCAGTCTAGTGTAGTCCAATAGGGATATACAAGCCGGGCTGCTATATCCCCTGTTCATAGCACAGCCAAACTCATTTTTTTCTTTCTCAAATGCATAGCAGTTTCCAAACTAATGCTTTGAGGCATTAATCATGGTCTGTTTTAGAAAGTCTGGGGCTGCTGGACGGGTGCTGGTGCACTCCGCTGCATGCGTAATCATCATTCCATTTACAATGATCCACCTTATTTAAAAGAAGGACGACTTTTAGTGATTCACTTCGACACTGAGTTTGAGATTGCCTGCAGAGATGCGATGACAAAAGTGCTAGTGAGCATGCCCACAGAGAACATACTAATATGCTCTCATCAGTTCAAAGCTGGATGATCCTAAATTGGCATTGACATCGAAAGATGCATATGGGAAAAAATCCAGTAACGCTTTATATAAAATCTGAATCCATAAAGTGTTATGAATGCATTCATAAAGGCCTTTGAAACATTCATAATGCCTTATAATGATTGACATAGGTTGACTATTCACTGTCATCATAACTATCTTTGGCAGCCACTTATGTCAGTCATTATAAAGCATTATGAATGCATCATAACCATTTATGAGTGTTTATGAAGTGTTACCAGATGGCCTATCTCTACGCAACTCTTAAAAATCACTTCGCTACATCTGCCACACTGGAACAATATCTAATCCCAGTTGTGAAAATCCCTTTTAAAGTGTATACAAAGGCAGATATGAAATGGCGAAACTGAATGGCTATGAGTCATGTTGGTGAAGAGTCCACTGGAGAAAAAAAACGAGAGTGGCCATTGATTACCATAATCACTCAGCCCACAATACATGTATGCTGAGTTTCTTCACAAAGCATTTTGTCTGTAGATTAACCTACATAAATATGATGTTCCCAAGCCATCGATTGAAAAGTAATTAAAAAACATGGTTTGGTCAAATGGTCCTCTCGAATCTTGCAGTGGCACACAAGGACATCTTGTGGGAATAATGTGAAACTCTCAGTCTTTCCGTAGTCCTCTGGTGTGCGTGCATGGGATGTCGTGACGTTGTGCAGTCAGTGGAAGTGAGGTGTGGAGTTAGTTGGATGCTTTATTTTCATTCAAAACCTATCCGTCCGTGGCAAGCCCGTATAATTTCACTGCAGTTAGCCGAGTAACAATATGTCCATAGAGAGTACTCTAGGATAGACTATTACTATGGACACAAAAGAGCAAAAGTGTTCATTTATGTTATAGTGTTGTACAGATGCGTGAGATTTTTAAAACGATTTGCTCACTTATCTTTGACTGTATGCTTTTTAAAGCTGACGTCTCTTAGTGAAGCGAAGAAAAATAATTCAGAGAAATATTTGTTCGCTCAGACGCTACTGTGGTGGGACACACTGGTCGGACGTTTTCACTTCACACCTGTTTAACTGCATGGAGAACGAATAAGGATACCGTCCTTTGGTAAGATCAACCATGGCTGAGGGGTAACTATATCTTTTGAAGAATAATTGAAAACACTGGACACCATGGAGGATATCGTGAATAATCATGACTTTTGGTCTTTCAACGAGACGTGGAGAAACACTTCATTCAGTAACGCGACAGATGCGGGGAACCAAACAGTGAACCCCCTGAAGCGAAACGAAGAGGTGGCCAAGGTGGAGGTGACAGTTCTCGCCCTGGTTTTATTTCTGGCTCTAGCCGGCAATCTGTGCGTCTTGGTGGCTATCCATACAACCAAACACACCCAGTCCCGAATGTACTACTTCATGAAGCATCTCAGTATTGCTGATCTTGTTGTTGCAATATTTCAGGTCTTGCCACAACTTATTTGGGACATAACTTTTCGCTTTTATGGACCAGACATGCTATGCAGATTAGTCAAGTACCTGCAAGTAGTTGGCATGTTTGCATCTACCTACATGCTTGTACTGATGTCTATAGACAGGTGTTTAGCAATCTGCCAGCCGCTCCGTTCCTTGCACAAGAGAAAGGACCGACTGTATGTAGTTTCGTCGTGGGTCCTGAGCCTATTGTTCAGTATTCCTCAAGTGTACATCTTTTCCTTGAGAGAAGTTGGACCCGGAGTATATGACTGCTGGGGTGACTTTGTGCAACCCTGGGGTGCAAAGGCATATATCACTTGGATTAGCCTGACCATATATATAATACCAGTAGCTATACTGAGTATCTGCTATGGACTAATAAGTTTTAAAATATGGCAAAATTTTAAACTGAAAACGAAGAGGGACCAGTGTATTACGCTTACTCCAAAGGCATCAAAAGGCAACGCGCTCGCAAGAGTGAGCAGTGTGAAGCTCATTTCAAAAGCAAAGATTACCACCGTAAAAATGACATTTGTCATCGTCGTGGCTTATATCGTTTGTTGGACGCCGTTTTTCTTCGTGCAGATGTGGTCTGCGTGGGATCCAGCGGCGCCGAGGGAGGGTAAGTCTCTTTGGCTGTTTTGCAAAAGAGAGCGGTGACTATGTCAGAGCGCATCACTGCGCCCTGGGAAGAAACTATGAAGTTAAACGTTTTTTTCCCTTTTTCTTGATTGTAACCACGTCTTTGAAAGTCTTTATAATACTGACTCATATATCTGTGCATTCTCATTATCTTATCTCATTATCTTATATATCATTATGCATTCTCGCTTATTTTAGAAGCGCTATTTCTTGATACTGTGTCTGAGTTATTCAACCAAACAACAAATACGATTAAAAGAGGGTATAGATTCGTATACATTTAGTGACAGTTTTGTATAAATCGTATGGACATTTATCCCAAATTCATTTCATCATATCAACATAATTGAAGACGAAACTCAAGTGGTTTACGGTCTCGTTATTAGGTGCATACGTGACGTGCATGCAACCCAGTTTTACGCGCCTTTTTGTTTGATTACTTAGTGATATAACTTCAGGTGAGCACTGTTTAGTGAAGTGAATGAGCCTTGGCCTGCGTCTTGATGGTGCATTTGACTTATCTGAAATGACTGACACGACACGAGTTCTGAAGATTGGTGTTGATCACAAAGGTTCACTCTGGTGCTGCATCACCACACCAGTGCGAGATTGAGAGAAATTGAAGAGGCAATGCTTGGTGATAGATATCTAGATATCAGTTTGCACAACATTTTATCTTAATAGCCGTCACCGAATTTATCTACGTGGCCTGTTTTAACTCCAGAATGTGTGGAGAGCTTTGGAGGGTATTTTGGGCCCCGTGCGCATACTAGTAGGTGGTGTCATCGGTTTCTGTGTTAATCACACACTCACTCTTCGGCACCCGAACTCTTAACATCTGGCACAGTCTGGTCAATGCATTATATTTTAGAGCATCCGATAATAGCTGTTTAAAAAGGTTCGTTCAGAACAATATGTGAGCGCAAGCTGCGTTGAACGGATACGCTGTTGTCAAGATGTCAGAGGCGTAAATTGTTTGCATTGGAGCGTAACATAAAGCATCTATATCTCATTTTCAGGGATTATTTCTCAATCAGGCTGTGGATTCGCATATGAATCAAAAGATGAAATGCCTACAATTGTCAGTTTTGCTCTCAGTTATTTGACGCGTTTGGTTTCTTTATTAATCCTCAAGAATCCTCAAGGAAACACCAAGTACGGCCTGTAGGCCTACCTAATATATTATCCTCACGTCTTAAAACAAATTATCCACATCCACAGACAATCCATTATCTTAGCAGCGGGATAGATTGTCACAATAATGAAATCCTTTAATTGTTCCACATCTTTAAACAAATTGATCGGCCAAGTGAAGTTTGAAATGTTTATTGCTGCACGAAATGACAACGCCCCGAGGACGTAAGAGACTTATATTATTTCACTATTTCATTGCCATATTCATGCAGCCATACACCAACCCACAATTGTCAACAATATCTGCAATATATACACAATTGTCAACAATATCTGCAATATATACTGTTAAACATTGACTGTATGCATCTTCATCTGCAGTGTTCATTCTAGAATTTTGGTGTGATTTGTGTAGTCTAAATATGAAATCAATCCAATGTCAATTTGATATATATAACAAATCATGTCAGTGTCACACAAGTGTTACAACAGTGGGCTGTAGTGGCATGGCAGTAAATGTTTACAGTAGAAAAATGAAGACAAATGAAACAGTGGGGTGCCATATTTATCTTTAAATGTGGAACATCTTGGTCACCCCTCTGTGACCTCAGAAGAGCCCTGCTCTGCTACAGCACTAGCAAACTCACTCACAAACACATCTGGAGGTTGCAAACCCAATTTAAAACAACTGTAGGGATGAACAGCATTTTCAGTAATTCATAAAGAAACCGTCAAGAGTACAAGCAAAAAGAGGCATATAATTCACCCATTATCCGTGCAGTGTTAGAAGAACACATTATAGCCCTGAGAATAGAAACAATAGGAACATTGTTATTATGTTTTCAGTGGTTAAAACAAATAAGGTCTCAAATGAACACAGAATCTCAATGTCATACCATTAAATGCTGTCTAAAAGTACATGCAAACAGCTGGTTTGCTGTAAATTACTGCGGCACAAAATGTCCATCCATGGTGGGTTTGGCACAGATACCCATTCAATGAACTTCGTTTTAAAGGATAACTTATTATGTTTAAGCTCAGGGAACATAAGGAAATTAATTTCTCTCTGTGGGCAAAGACTGAGAAGCTAAAAACAGAGAAACGTGTTGTAACACAAAACACACTCAATAAATCTGCAAACGAGTGCTTCATGTGGTTGGGGAGGCCTCAAACTGGATCAGTTTTGTACTGCCTTTTTGCCTCAGGTCTTTCATTAAGGTACTTTAAACTAATGTGTATTTTGCAAGTAGATATCAGGCAGTACATGCTCTCGGCATTCGGTCCTTTGGGAACATCTCGAGAGGGTAATGATTTCCCCCTGTCTGCTCATGAAGCAAACTGCAGAGCCAGCAGAATAGAGAGAGTTCTTCCACTGGCTTCCTGCTTTTCACTGCAGGCTTACGGCTCAGCAAAAACAGAAGGCTTAAACAGCATCCTGAAGCAGTATTTGATTGCAGCAACAACAACAACATTTATTTTCCTATTTACTGTCTCCAACTGCTGAGTAACTCACTGCTTAGCTAATAAGTAGTGGGCTTGTGGGAATGTCTGGATACATCACATATTACACACACACACACACAAACATAGAGAGAGAGAGTGCATATCCATACGTTTAGCAGTTAAACATTTATTATTGATGATAAATAAACCTCAAGAATGTGCACATCACTCCAAAATGTTTTTGATATGTTCACTTTTCAGGCATCTTATTTATTTTCACCTCCTTTCATGTATGCCTGCCAATGGTATGCACTGTAATTGTGTGGATTAGTCTGTGATAATGGAGGTTAAAAGAAAAAAAATTCTCATGGTCATTCACAGATTGTTATTCACTCACTGATTGATTTTGAGAATGTTTGTGGTTATTGGAAGATTATTGGAAGAATGTTTCATCCTTAAAAGTGATGAAATTCAAAACTATTTATATAGTCATATACGAAAGAGTTAGGATATTCAAGGATAAGGATATTCAGAAAATAACAGTCCAGAGAAATCAAAGGAGGGATCAATGGATCAGAAAGATAATTATAGAGAAGGACATTAAAGGTGCAGTCTGTCAGAACAGATCCAAGCAGCTTGATATTCCAGTGACTACAGCTACATGTTGTTAGCATGGAACTGTGGAATTGCTGGATGTGGATGAAAGAGTCAAATTAAGCTTCTGGGGGACTTCGCTGATGAAAGAAAAATACTAAAAAGCCATATTGTTATTGGCTAAAATGTTAATTGTCAAGTCATAATCTCTCGAAAAGAAATGCCCTTTGGACTGAGGATGTGAATCTGTGAGCTGTATGCTCACAGAGCAAAAATGAATGTGTACAAGAAAAGATGCCCACACCTATTTAGAGAGAATGGAGACTCAGTTATAGTTTGGTGCTTATTTTGCTGGGTCTGGCCCATTATGCCCTGAATCTACACAAGGCACAACAAAATCTCTAGAACACTAGAAGATATCATATCTGACACATCAAAAAGCTCAGTCTTAATCTAAGGTCCTGTGTCTTCCAGCAAGGAGAATGAATCAAACACACAGCTAAAAGCACTAGGCTGGCCACAAAATGGAACAAATAGGGGACTATTGTGACCTTCTGTGAGTGCAGACCTGAATTCTATTGACCATCTCTGGGAAGAACTTAGACATGCAGTTTGTGGAAGGTGCATTTCAAACTTAAAACACTACCAGGAAGAGTGGACCAAACTACTTGCTGACAGAGGCATCTGACTGATGCACAGCTGCAGAAAGCATTTGGGAGCTGTGATTACCTCTGAAAGTTGTGCAAGATGCTCTTATGTAAAGGGTTCCATTATTGCTGTGAACTACAGACTGAAATGCAAAATGTTGAGTACTTTTGGCATATTCAGCAAACACTGTCTACCCTGGTAGGGTCTGAACAGTGTGCAAGGCCCTGCATCTGTACACAAAAATAGGTAAAGCAGGCACTCACCTCTGGATTATGTGAAGACAAATATGACTAAGGCCAAGCTCCAACATTGCAACAAAGTGATGACTTGTGTTGTTTATGAACCTTCACATGCTCATAAAACATGACTTGAAATGCCAAGTACTACATCAGCCCCACAGAATAGCTAAGGAGCCTCTGGGTATCATTAGACTACGGTAATTTGTCAGTATGATGCCTGACAGCTTCACATTTAGCAGCAAAAGAGACGAGGGGACACTTTGAGTACCTTTGCCACCTTTCCTTTTGATTTGTCTGCATAGTGGAGGCTATTTGCCTTTGTCTGGGAAATTGTCCTGACTGAGTTTGAAGGATAAAATCATATGGACAGAGATTATTCACTCACAGTTTAACCTCTGACAGCATATTAATACTGACATGGCTACTGGCATGCCTTCGAGCATGTGTATTACACATTTGATGAATATAAAGATGACTAGAATGTAAAGATGTAGCACTTTATTACCATTAACTGAAGCTCTTGAAGAGTTGAGTTGGTAAATTTTTGTATTTGAATCATGTGTTGTAAGGGGCACATGTAGAGTAGTAATATCTGCCAGCTAATGCCAGTGTAATCAGTGGCAAATCTGCTCAGTCTCATCAGTCTGAATGTCCTTTAGCATAATGCGGTTCTAACTCTGTGGTGGGAGAGGGATGCTTATATGGAAATAAAATGACCAGACAGCAGGAAGAGGTTAAATGTAGGTCACTGAAACCATTTGTTCGTGGGAACCTAATCTGACAAATCTGCGCTTAGCGGCAGTGTAAATGTCAGCCGCCTCCCGCGTCCCCTCCAGACTAGAAGATGATGGAGTTCTGCCACACCAGAGGCCTGGGCCACCCTGGAGCACGACCATTTCAGCTCACTTCTCTAATCAGGCTTCACTTGTTCTTTCAGCCAATGAGCAGCACATGCCAGCACTTACTTCTGCCTTTGCCAATTCGGGACAAACCTGTGATGCCAGTTTGTGCTTGGGGTGCAGTATGAGTGGGAGTGGAAATGATTTCAATCAACCACTAGTTTTGACTCTAATGTGTGATCTAAATGCTGTCTCTCCCCCTGCCCCTGCCCCTCCCCTCTCCTGTCCTAGCCATGCCCTTCATCATCTCCATGCTCCTGGCCAGCCTCAACAGCTGCTGCAACCCCTGGATCTACATGTTCTTCGCTGGCCACCTGTTCCACGACCTGCGCCAGTCGCTCCTCTGCTGCTCGGCGCACTACCTAAAGTCGTCACAGTGCCGCTGTGAGCGTGACCAGGACTCCAGCCGCAAGAGCAACTCCTCCACGTACGTCATCAAAAGCACCAGCAGCCAGAGGAGCATCACTCAGACCTCCACCACATAGTGTCCTTTGCTCGCTCGCTCCCGGCCCAGCTCCAGATCCTCTTGCCCACCACTGCCATCCCCACACAGCGCCTCATCCCACCCCCACAAGCCCTCTGAGGGTCGGCCCCCACCCCATCCCACAAACCCTCTGAGGGTCAGTGCCCACTCAGCCCCTCATCCCACCCCTACAAACCTTCTGAGGGTCAGTCCCCACTGAGCCCCTCATCCCACCCCCACAAGTCCTCTGAGGGTCAGTCCCCACTCAGCCCCTCATCCCACCCCCACAAGCCCTCTGAGGGTCAGCCCCCACCCCATCCACAAACCCTCTGAGGGTCAGTCCCCACTCAGCCCCTCATCCCACCCCCACAAACCCTCTGAGGGTCAGTCCCCACTGAGCCCCTCATCCCACCCCCACAAGTCCTCTGATGGTCAATCCCTACTCAGCCCCTCATCCCACCCCCACAAGTCCTCTGAGGGTCAGCCCCCATGCCACTACTACAAACCCTCTGAGTGGAGGCTCCCCCCTGGCACCGTCCTCTCAGACTCATACACCCACCCCCTCATCCATCAACTGTCTTGTCTTCATTTTCAAACCTCGTTCTGGAACCCATGGTAAATAGTATTATCTGTCCTGGAGGAGGCACAAACCAGTTGGATGTGCAGTACATTTTGTTAGCGCAGTGAGCATGGAGAATTGTTCCATGGCCCACTAAAGTCCTTGACCTGAATTTTCCTTTTATGATTTGGTCGTTTGACCTCTGTAAATTGCTTCATGCTGTGCTGTGAGGGTGTCAGTGCTGCCGTCATGCCCTGCATGCAGAGGGCTGCCCCCTCTGACCAGGGTAGAAAGGGCATTGAAGAAGAGGGAGAGAGTTAGATCAGGGAGGAAGAAGGTACTTGCGTGTATTTCACTCATGTGTCGGCCTCATGACGTGCGTGTGTCCTCCATAGTTGTGTAGCTTCACCGTGTGCTGCCATGTCATCGCTGACATCACCACTTGTGCATAGTCATTGGAATGTGTTAGCTTTTACAAACAGACAAAATGTGACCAGTCTTCTCACTAATTCTTGTTTTCTTTTTTCCAGAGAGCAAAGGAAAGAGTTTGTCACTTTCTTTTTCCATGAAATAAATGTAGGAGCTGATGAAGGAATGTGTATTGAAGAATCTGTGTAATATACAGTATTTCACTACAAAGTAGTTACACTAGACAAGTTATCACAAATCTGAATGAAATCGGCCTTTCTGGATGTTGCTGTAAGCACACAGAAGACGTTTGCACTTCAGAAAAAAATGGCAACACAGTTTCTGTTTTTCATCTGTATTGTATGAAGATAGACTGTGTGGCAAAGTGACTGATAAATTGCCTTAACTTACCAACCTGAAATTTAATATATGACAGTATTAACAATGATTTGAAACTCTGTGACGTTAATTACACGTTTTACAAAGATGTTTGGTTCAACTTGCCTTTTGTTAGGCTACTGACTTTTTTCTTTGAAACTATTCTGGTCGTTTTCCATTCAGTATGATATCATTAAAACTGTATAGAAACAGCTCTTATTTATTGAAAATAAAAATGTATGTGCAATTTGAGTCAAAGTCTATGAGTGATATGGAAGATTTTTTTTTCATATATGAAATGTATAATAAATATAAGACTAATGACAGTCAACTTGTCAACTTCTCTCTATATATATTCTGACTAAGTCAAATGTAATAACTTTAAAATGCATTAGTTAGTGTCTGCCTAGAATTTTTCAGTCAATGTCACCATATGATAAAGAGTAGAGATGGCTCAAGATGACATATTTATAATAGATTTATTTAAATATACAAAAGGTAACTAACTGAATGGTAGAAACTTGTGTTTCTGCTTTAGTGTTAAAGACAACATTGCTTTCACTCATAATCATACTGTAAATTTCTCTGTTACATGTGTCTAGCTAAACAAATACCATCAAGAAGTGAGAACACACATTGTCTGATATAGCAACTATAAAGATCCTCATCTGGGCAAACAATCTCACTGGGGTGTTACAGACAATTGACACGACTGCAAGGCTTCTGTGGTCAGCATGCTGTTTGTCATTGGCACAGAGAGAGGTACACTCACAGCTGCAAGTCCTGTCACCACAGTGGCTTGAGCGCTTTGCTTTTTTCCTTCCCTCAGTGAGGCTGCCATTTGTGGCTGTGTCACAGAGCTTCAAGTTGCACTGAATTGGACGGACCAAGAAGCCATCGCAGAGCAAACAGAAGATCTAAGACATGTGGGGTGCAAGATGCAGGGATGGAGGCGTAATGAGGAGACAAGGTAAAGACGCTTGGTTGGGAGAGGGGTGGACTGCTGTTTGGGCCCAAACAGACTTGTAAACACTCCTGCTGTCCTCTGGCCCTACACCTCTTTGCGGAGGGCCACACGCACGCTGCTGAAGATCTTGCCCAGCGCTTCAAAGAGCGGGTCGCAGAAGGTGTGGATGCAGAGGGAGTAGATCCGGCTTAGGCACTGGGTCTCGATCAAGTAGCTCTTGATGCACGGCATGACGGCCCAGATGTGGCAGAAGGAGATGCAGGCAAACAGGAAGCCCCAGAGCAGGGCCACGGGCACGCCAAAGATGGCCGACAACACACGATAGCACCAGTACTTGGAGACAGTGAAGGTGGTGTAACTGGCCTTCCACACTCCATCTAGACTGTGGGTCCCATCTGGCTCTGCTATCACATCTTCAAAGTCCACCTGAATATACAGTGAACATAGTATTGTAAAATTGTGAAATATTGATTTCCTTTGGCAATTTTTATAGGCTAGAATTATTGTGGGTAAAGCAGTAGCTTCAACAAAGGCCTGCATACAATTATAGTTTTAGGTATTGATTTTTAAATTGTCTTATATTGATTAAGTTCATAATTGGAATCATAATTGTCAGGTAACATTAAAACCAACTTAAATGTAAGCTACTGGCCTTTCAACAGGGGGTGCTGTTGCTTCACATGTGCTCTAATGACAGTTCCATTCACCATAAATATTGTTATGTGGTAGCACATACATTTACCCTTCAAGATGAGCAGGAGTACTATACAGTACACTATTACAATGACAACTTAGCCTGGTCACACCTTCCTACGCACTTCCGCTCAATTACCATCTTCCTACAGTGCTTGTCATCCAGTCGGCAACAAAGGGAGGTGTTGTGAATGCAGCCCTAGAATTCTATCAGTTAAGGCAGGCTATCAGTCAAGGGCTGATCCAATCCTTTTAAACACCTCCAGCAAGCGATCATTTTTCTTTACCAAATGTCCAGACCCCCTGCATGAAACGAAGTATAGAACGAGGGGCTAGTTTTATTACCAGGCTAACAGCAACTGAATACTATTTCAATTCACTTGTTTAACTTGGCTCGGTAACTCTACACCTGAACTTCAAATATGCAAATGGCATTGAAGACTGTCATTTCTCCATAACTTCAGCACTGTATGACTAATGGGTCTGCTGTTTCTGGTGTCGGGATAGTAATGAGGCTTTAAAGCATTCAAACAATACTCTTCTAACTTCACTTAACACAGTGTCAGTGCTTGAACACAAGAAAACAGAGAAATATGGCATGAAATCATCTCCATTTGACACACCCTTTTACCCCCTTTCCAGAAATAAACCCTACCGTGCCTTGTGCTGGCCAGCGAAGTAGGCCTCAGGTCTATTTATGGAACATATCACACAAACCTCAGATACACACTGGTCTGCAGCCCAGGGCAACCAGGACTCCGCACAGGGCGACCAGGAGCTTTTGACTCTTCACAAGCTTTTCTGTTTACCCCAGAAGTAGCCCATGAGGGCTGCTGTAAGAGATTATCTGCACAGCATACCTTGACCACATCTTCATTGATTTGCTTGGGGTCCCGGTTGACCAGGTCAATCTCCTTGGTGTGACTGTCTTTGTAGTACTTCTCTTCGTTGATGTTGTACTGGTCCGCCATGGTGGGGCAATGAGCCCAATACAGGGAAGAAAGATGGAAGAGAAGAAAGAGAGAAAGAGACGGGGGAACGGGTTTTGAGAGAGGTGGAAAAGTGAAGATCGCTGGGTTGTGGTGTGTGTGTGTGTACAGACCTCTCAGACCCCTGAGGCTCCCCCCTAGAACAACCCACTCTACCCCCCCACCCCCTTCCCGGCACCACTGCTAGCTCAACCCCGCTGTCACTGGTGTGACGACACCAGGAATGTCAGTGGACAGCTGTACAGACAGGCCTCCTGTCTAAAGCAGTCTCCGCCCAAGGGCCCTGTTAGTGCTCAGACATAGGGGCACACACAGAGGCAGAGAGAGAGAGGTATAGAGAAATGAAGAGAGAGAGAGTGAGAGAGAGAAAGAGAGAGAGCAAAAGCACGTCTTAAAGAGGAACCCACGGCCGTGTCACATTTCACACTGTCCTGTCGGGGTGAGCAGGCAGGAGTTGCACAGTGGCATGAATTTCCACTCAGGAGTCTCTCTGTTGGCACTAGTCCACCGCCTCCTGCTGTGGAACCTCATTCTCCACTACAATCTGCAGAATGCCTCACTGAATTTCTCAATGATCCAACAGCATTTAATGGCTTTGCATATAGGACTGCTTCCATTTCCATTTGCAATGGGTATTTAGTTGTGTTCTCATCTGGTGAAAGTCATAATGTTTCCACACAGCCTCCGCTATCATAATCTTCTACCCTGAGTTTTAGTCATCAACTTTCCAAAATGGTATTCATTAAAATATAACTTATTGGCCTTTAGTCTTATTGTCATTTCTTTCTTATCATTGCCTTTAGAACTGTGACAATCCTTATCTGTACAACAGATTCACCATGGAACTGGAAATGAAAACTGAAAACAATGTTGCATGAGGATTTGTCATGGACTGTCTGTTGAATTTGTCCATGTAGGTTGAGTAGCCTGTTTTCAAGCAAAGGGACAATTCTTTAGCTATTTCTCAGGGGAATAGGTGAGTTATTTATTAATCAATTTTAAACATGAATGACACCGCTGATTGCTTTAATATCCTGATCAGATTCATATGTGTTAAGTCAGACTCATATACACCCTCATCAGCTCTTCTGGACCTGTTGCCTCTGTCGCTACAGCATCCATAAGTTATATGGATCTTCCCTAAGCAGTGGATCAGGTGACAGAGTTGGCTGGACTAAGGTGCTAATGCACATGGCTCTATCCTTCATGCCCCATCACAGGAATTAGACAGCCTGTTTCATTAGTCATTTTCCCCCAATGGAAGGAAATATAAAAATATAAAGTTTGACCAAAATGTTCCTGTAATGAAAGAGAAGGTATAGGGGTGACTGCAGATAACCATGTTTGAAAAACGACTCAGTCGCACCCCTGACAGGCCCGTACGGAGCAGCTGTAAGGCTGATGAATGATTCAACCCACTACCGCCACCACACCACGCCACACCGCATAAGCACCTCACCCCACCTCCATCCATCACACACACACACATTGTGGGAACTTGATTGAATAGGGTACGACATGCACAACATTTACTCATCATTAGATCCACACTGTTTCTGCTGAAATGGGATTATTGATGACCTTTTCTCTGTCCGCCACTGAGTTACGAGCTAATTTTGCAGACTTTACTGTTGAGCTTCATGAAAAAGTTTCACAGTTCTGATAAAGTGTTGAGTGTTGAGTTCTATCAGGTAGACATAACTTTCCTTTTCATTTAAGATTTGGAAAATAAACTGAACAGCTCTCAGTATTTGTAATGAAGAGTTCTCCAAAGAAAAACATTCTTCCTGAACCAACTTTAATGAGTACTAAAAGAACTTTTCCGTCATTTCATTTAGTGTCCACCAGTATATATAGAGGAGGATGCCAGCTGTATATCTGG